>JANVCK010091550.1:0-11932 GCA_026546655.1 Epizoanthus illoricatus
TTCCTACGCCATCAAATAATTCATCAGTGGTAAAGAAATCTAATCTAAAGTTAGGCATAATCGTAGATTAGTTTAATCGCCTTTTGAACAACCGGGCCCTGGGATTTAATATAAAAAAATTACCGGAAAATGTACAATATATATTTTTACTTATTTAATAATCGATCGAACCAATATGAATGGCTTTCCTGTTCCCGCATGCACAAAATCATTTGTATCATTGGGTGTTTTTCACGAGGGCAAGGTGTACTACTTAAACTTGGAATTTCCGGAAGTACCGCGTGAAAACACGCTGTGGACAATTTTATCTACATAAAACTGTCAAGTGTTTTCACAAGGATCGAATACGCTCATGTTAAGTGGCCAAAACACCGGAAAAGGTGGCTTAGTTAAACTACCTGAAAAGATGGTTTCAGTTGTCCCGAGATTAACCAATATTAACGACAACCAATCACAGTACAGTTATTTGACAGACCTGTCAAATTGGTTATCAGCGCGAAAACCAAAAAGTTCTTTGCAATTTTAGTAGACCAAACTTTCTTTCGCGCCAAGAGTATCTTGAGTACGAATCTTCGATCACTTCTAAGCGGGCAAGTTTGAAATTATTCGACAGAGTTTCTCTTTCACCAGTTACACTGACTCAGTAGCATGTGTTCAAACCAAATTGTGGTCTGGGATAGACCCATACCGTCTTACTTCTGCACCGAGGATTTCGATTATTTTTGCAACTGCCTATAAAACTGTGCTACCACTTTTCTTTGCCTACTTCTTTGACTGAAGAGGCGAAGCTTTGCAAAAGATCGTCTCCTTCTTCGGCTTTCAATCACTCGAAACATAACAATAATCATGAGCACAACTATAGCAAATCCGGCTTGTTCAACCCGCCCGGCCATTTAGGCTAATGCCTACTATTCTCGGGAGTGGGAAAGCATAAATTATTCGAAGACAACACAGTCGTAAGGAAACTACAAGTTATATAAGAAAACACTTAGACTGGCGCATGAAAACACTTGTCAGTCTTGACTAATTTAACTTTTGTATTTAACCACCGGATCAGGTGTTAAAATTTTAGGCTACTAAAACACCTCCTGAAAACGCAGCCATTTATTTATCGGCTTTGGCTCTCCACTCATTTGCAGATACTAATTAAATTAAGTTCGATCCTGGAGCGACATTGTGGCGACATCTGTTTCAATCGACATTCTAAATTCGTCGAACAAAATAGCAATAGCAGCAACGCATATCAGAGAGAATTATGGGTAGTGTATACATTATTTACACGCGCAAAAAACCTGGCACGGCATGCACCCCTAAATCTTGGCACGGTGTCCGACAATTTTTCGGCGCGGTTGGGTTTAATTTGTGTCGGTAAAAGGGTAGTGCCAACTTATTTCGGGTACCCGTCACTTGTTTTTACACTTTTCGAACTTAAAAGAATCTTTGACTGTTTCAATAAGTGACATCCAAAATGTTCGTTGAACATACATTAGTCCATATGCACAGCAGGAAAGCTTTAATTTTGTCCGGTAAGAGTGTAAATCAGGATTCTGTGAGGGCTATTTGGCCATCCGCGCGCCGCCATCTTGAAATGTGACGTGTTATGGTTGCAGTGCCAGGCCCCACTCTCGTTCATTATCAGTGGGGCCTGGCCTATTTTGTAAATACATATATACAAATATAACATAAATAACCTCTTTATTATTTTTGGGCAAGAACCGATTTTAAATTTATCTACAAAATTCTATTGATGTATAAATATCTCCTATAATTCGCCGAGTTCTAACAATAACCTGCCAGATTTTAAAATAGTAATTCAAGTAAGTGCTAAGCACCAATTTACGGCCAAAGTATAAATAACTTTGGGGATGATTCCTAAACAAGAAAGTACATAAACTATTACAACCGCGATATCAAGAAACAAGATATTGAGAACTGACATTAATATATCCACGAAATAGTTTCAAGATAAAGTAAACCATTTCGGAGGTAACTTACTTGCGTAATTTTGAATTAAAAGAATGAAGAAACTCAGGTATGAGAATATACTTATCAAGAGCTATGGTTTCATTTTGTATTTTCCTCCGTGTTAAGAAATTACGACATGTTGCTCAATTTAGTTGAAATACCCTAAAAGTCTCAAAAATAAGCCGCCTCGTGTCAATACAAAATCCCTATAAAACTGGAGGGCGTAATCTTTTGAGCAAATATAAAATCATAGGCTTATTCTCGAGAGTTTATGGTATTTCAGGACTGAAAGGTTCAAGTTGTTTACCAGTTCTCGATTGTGATATTAGGTTTCACATTTTCTTCTATTTCTTGTCTGAATTATTACACAAAGTATGCGGTACTGCAGCCAGGAATCTACATACCTGATGTCCGTGACAACTTTTTACTGTCCAACGGATTGGAAACTCAATTGTTGCTATTTGCTTATATCTTTTCCTTCTCTTTCATCTATCAGCCTATTTTGAACAGATAATCACTTTGCAAAAGACTATTCCAGCTAAACTACAGAAACTGGCCAGCAAGGGAGCTGGTCAAAACACACGCCCTTACTTGGAACCCATTGGGGCTAGGACGACGGAGCTGCCACCCTCTGTCAATACTGAAAATTTTTTGTTCTTGAATATTTCATAACTAAAATGTAAAAACTAGAAGCAATTGCGGCGACTGTTTTATCTTATGCTATCATCTCATTTTCTGTATCAAAATGTCACGACAACCACTGGAACAAAAGCTGGTGGTCAAAAATGGGTGTTGGGGTGGTATCATGTTGACAGCTGTGTCTGATGAAACTAGTGAGTAAACTGGGTCCCTATCTAGGGCATGTGCTTGACCTGCACCATAAAATCGAAACACTTATTTAGTGACCATTAGTTTGCTAAAATACCGTATTTTCTCTATTTCGCCCCCTGTATTCATTAGTTTGCTAAAATACCGTATTTTCTCTATTTCGCCCCCTGTATTCCATCTATTTCGCCCCCTTCTAATAAGCCCCCCAACTGGAAATATAATACCTCCTTCCCTCTAGTAAATCCCCCTCCCAACATCCACAAAACCTGTTATTATTATCTAACTAGGCGGCATGTTTCAGAACAGAAACGACAATTTACAAAGGATTGACTCCAGTTGTAAAAATGATATTCTCACATACCGATAAGGAATAAATTAATAACATTTCCACAGCACTTATATTCACTATAAAATAGTTACCAAACCCCTCCCCTCTTATAAGCTCCCTCCCTCCGACATGCCCCTTGTCTTGGGCAACTAAAATTTAATAAGCTCTGGGGGATCTAATAGGGAAAATACGGTACTAGAAATAGGTGCGACTTCAGGAAACCTTGAAAGGTTTCCTCCATATGGTCAAGGCGTGTTAACCCTTTCAGCCTCAATATCATTTATCCTTACAATATCAAGGGAAACCGATCAAAAACAGCAAATTTTCTTTGATGAATTAGGAATTCTCCCAACCCATTTGATAAGAACGTATAAAGACTAGCCCAGAGACTTG
Source organism: Epizoanthus illoricatus (assembly GCA_026546655.1). Taxonomy (NCBI): domain Eukaryota; kingdom Metazoa; phylum Cnidaria; class Anthozoa; order Zoantharia; family Epizoanthidae; genus Epizoanthus; species Epizoanthus illoricatus. The sequence goes on from JANVCK010091550.1 coordinate 3,515, forward strand.
CTAAGCTAGCAACACAACAGTTGATGGGATTGATCAACTAAAAGTTGATATGTTATGTTTTTCGCCGTGAGGGTGTAAGATTTGAGCTGATGCTTCGAGCGTCAGAGCAAAAAAAAATAAGATACCAAACATAAATCATAACACATCAACTTGATCAATCTCATCATTTGGCATACTCGCCGACATAGAAAATCTAGTGTTTCTGCAACACGACATGTTATTTACCGTGTCTTGGGCTGAACGGGTTAACTCAATATTGTTAGTTTACATTTTTCATTCCAGATTCGAATGGATTGCTTCAGGTCTGGTTCAAACATCAAGCTTCTCACAATGACTCATACAATGGACCTTACTTGCAATGGAGAAATTAAGGAAACCAAGCTCGTCCATTGTATTGCTAAATGGAAGGGATGCAAAATGAGAAAAAGATGGAGTAGGAAAGGGGGGGAAGCCCTAGGAGAGAGAAGTCCCCCTTTTATGCACTTTCTCCCTTTTTCTCCTTTTGTCACCCCTCCCTTCTACTATCCCCCTCCCCAACAGCGCTGCTGCCAGTTCAGCATCTATCTGGTTACAACAACTACCATATTCCATTCCTCGGTATTTTCCGTGTCTTTGTCGGTGATGAGTAGGATGATCCTGAGCTCTTCTTGGGCGAGACTGTGCCAGTATTGGCCCGTTTATTACCGGTGGGTGGAGGCGGTGGTGGAAATGGTATCTTGGCTTTTCTTATAAGTGGAACGAAAACAGCAGAGTCGTCCTCTGGTACAATGTCCAGACTCTTGGCCTTCACAAGGGTGTGTTTTGTTGAAGTGGGTTCCGTTTGGTTTGAACCCGTACAGAGCGTAGTAGCGTCGTTCTTTTGCGCAATACAAGTGTCACTATGGCTTGTGGTTGGCGCCTTTTTTGAGCGCCAGGAGTCTAAGAAACCTATAGGGCTAAACAGCAGACCTGCAGCAGTGTTTGTTGCTTGCTGTTGAACAGGTTGAGAAGTGTCCGTGTGTGATTCTACCGACGATACAGAAGTATGTTTACTTTTCCGTCGGCCTTTTTTCTTCTTTCCAGCATCAATAGAACTATCATGTACGTCAGTCTGAAATATAAATGATAGGTGCCTTTGTCAGTCTTGATCAACCCATAGCTTTATCTTGTGTCATACATGCATAATGTGTTCTGACTGTCTGTCTGCCTGTCTGTCTGTGAGACAACCATTAACTATTAGTAGTGTCATCAGTTTAGAATTCTGTCCATAAATACAGACGTTTATCTACATAAAAATACAACAGCATATTATACCATCCCAGGACCATAGCTAGGCTTATGCAGCAGGGGGGGCAGACTGATATATAAAATCCAATGAGTGTCGAAGGTGCGAGCTTCTGGGAGGGGGTCTGGGGCATGAAAATTTTGAAATTTAAAGCTCTGAAATGCTATTTCCAGCACTTTTGATGCGATATTTTCAGTATAATGAACCAAGATGAAGAATGAAAATTTCTGTAATTTATTTGTCACTACATGGAACATGATAATCTATCTCTTACAGAACTAAATATTAGTCTGCACACATGCATTCATTAATAATACCATACCTTATGTTTGTCGGAATGTTTATCTGCTGCAGGAATAGAAGGCCCAATATTTTCAGGTGCTGGCAAGGGAGGTGGAGTTGGTATTGATCCATTGGCACCAACTGCAGGAACTGTGGATACAAGTGAAAATGTTCAGCTACTGCCATTGGTGGCCCTCTGGGATAGAGGGGAAGACTGGCAGCAGCCCTTAGCCAAATTCTCCTTACCAGTCTCTATACATTTCTTATGTGAGAAGTTGCAAGATTTTGGAAATCATCTGACAGAAATTGCCATTCCTGATCAGTTCCTTTATTCTCATTACATGTAGGTACCAGATTACTTACTTTTGTATTGATATTGTAAGGAGAATATAGATGCTGATAAACTTAGTGGAGCTGATCAAGGAATACACTATTCCTGATGAGTGGGAGCTGATCACGGGGTAAACTATTCCTGATCAGTTCCTTTATCCTCATTACCAGATTACTCACTTTTCTACTGCTACTGTGAGGAGAAGATAGATGCTGATAAACCGAGTGGAGCTGATCAAGGGATAAACTATTTGTGATCAGTCCCTTTATATTCTCATTACCAGATTACTCACTTTTCTAAATACTGCTATTGTGAGGAGAAGATCTGATAGCTGCTGATAAACTGAGTGGAGCTGATCAAAGGAGAAACTTACCACCTGTGTTGACTCCTGTTGATGTATTTCCATGAGTTTTACTCGCTGTTTGCCGAGGTGGTCCACTACCATTCATCACAACATGTTCTCTGGCCGCCTGGGCGAGGGAGGCAAGTTTCTGCCTGTCCCGTCGCCTCAGTATGGCCAGTACCACAATGAGAAGAACAATCTCGAGGAACAGTCCCACGATATGCCGCTCCATAACCTCCTCATTCAACAGTTGCATTTTCTCTGTCATCTTGTCAGCAATGCTCTCAATGATTTTTTGCTGGCCTTGCAACTTTGCAATTTGTTCTTTCTGGCTGTTGATCTGCAAAATTGCAATGAAAAACATTTTTATTTTAATAATAAATAGATTTCACTTACCAATTCTCTCTCCACTTACAGATGCACAGATGACATCAAAACATGAGATGCAGTCGAGTGATGTAACAGCAGTTCTTGAAGGGTTTTGATGTCTTCTGTGTAATATGACTGTGGACATAAACTTGTAAAATGGAATCTATTTGTCTTATACAAAAAAAATTAACATTGTTTTTAAAAAAAACTCATAATTCAAACTAGATTAAAACCAACTGGAGCTGAAAAGTTTTTGCTTGCACACACTCACATCACTAACATCATTGGAGTAGCTGCACATGACAAAATAGATAATTGCTTTTGGCCAATGAGTGGTAGTGGGTGCATTATAAATTGTAAAGTTTATTGTATTTATAAGCATTAGTAGACTGAAGGACTTGATACAACCATGTGTGTGTAAATTATCTATTTCACAGAGTTCCAACCCTTAGCTGAAGGTAAGTTGCTACTGATTACAGCTATAGCTACTGGGTATGTGAGGCATCTACTTACCAATGCTTCTGCCAGTTTTGTTGCATTTGTCAGCACGTTAACTTTCTTGTCAAACTTCTTTTGAATCTCATCCAAAGATTTGCGGTACCTTGAGAAAGAACAAACACTTAACAAATCACATATATATATAATGCAATCAGAGCATTATAGATAGTTGTACAAGAAACTGTTCCATGTAAATAACAAGTTTTCTAGTAGTCATGTGTTGCAACAAGGGGATTTCAAGCAACAGCTTGTTAAATTCTCATCTTCTCCAATAAATAGATGGAAATAGTATGGAGAGACACAATTTTTTCCTAGTTGGTAATGAACAGGTCAAAAGCTTTCTGGGAAGTTTTGATCAGTTCAAGGACTCTGAAGTTTCTTCAATGATATTTTGAAGCCTTCAAGGCTTCTTTCCTCATGCATGCAACAACAGAAAAATCGAAAATCGATGCTCTGCATCATTTGCTAAATATTTTGACAAATGAACTGCATGCAGATCTCCACAACCAACAACACAAACCACGTCAACACAAAAATGTTACCTTTGATTCAGTTGTTCCATATAGCGGGTGCTAAGTGTCAGATTCTGTTCCAAAGCCTTTATCTTGTTACTGAGACGAAGAAAGATGGACTCCTTCTGTGCCCCACTTGACCCGGGCCCCAGGCTGGGCACCGATGATGAGCCAACTTGTGCAGCCATTTTATCAATTGACGAGGCATAATGAGCATCAAAACTTGTGTCTGTGCCAGGAGGGATGTCCGTAGGCACCTCAGCACCACTAGGCATGGCAGATTCACCATTTGTGATACTTGATTTCGAAGAAGGGGGAACAGTTGGTGAAACTGTGGATGATACAGGAGGGTCAACTGCATCTTTTGTACCTACAACAGGTGGAGCGGCAAGTGGTGGGATGGATTCTTCCTCACGAGGAGTTGGGGCCTCTGCAACTTCTGAAGGTTTGGTGGCCTTCGAGGTTGAATCTTCCATACTGTCTGGTGCTACTGTCACTGGTTTACTGACCTTCTCTTCCTCGGAGTCTTTTGACCTAACTGCACCGTCATCCACTGTGGTAGGGTCTTTCGGCTTTGAATTTTCCAGATCTTGAGGTACTGCTTTATGATCACCCTTGGAATCCAGATCATTTTCTTTCTCTAGGATACTGCTGTCGGGCTGTTGTGGGTGGGCTGTTGCCTCCTTGGCCCCATCAGCCAGTTTTATCTCCAACACGTCTACACCTGGTACAGAATCTTTCATCATTTCTATGGAATTCACAGCACTGCACTGTGACACTGAGCTGCTTCTGGTTGTGAGAGCATCAGTCCGGACCTCACATGCTGGTTCTCTTGATTCAGTAGATGGTTCTGCTGGTTTAGAAGCATCCTCAACAACAGATTTCTGTGAAACAGTATTCTTAGCTGCAGCGGCAACACTAAGAGTGCTTTCATCTGCAACAGATTCCTTGCTCTTTTGCTCATTACTAATATATGATGAACTATCAACTTCTTTCTTTTCTCCTAATTTCTCTTCCACACTCTTCACAACAACTGGTGTTAAAGGTTTCTTGCCTGGTTTACCACCAGCATTGTTTCCTGTCACAGTTCCTGTGCTCTCTGTGGATGAAGTACTCATAGTTGTACCAGTGCTGTTACCAGGGTTTACAGTCATGACTACCACTGAGGGAAGGTGTGGAGTTTCTCTTCCTTGATATGAAATGTCTGGACATTTAGAAAGTGTTTCTTGGGTATGGCTGGGTTGTATGAAAGTTGTAACATGGATCTTTTCCAAAGTGTGATTATCAACTGCTTGTTCTCTAGTTTCAGTACTTTTCACATCCTGACCTTTTGGGATAGGTGTGGATTTTGAGTGTGTATCAGTTTTCATTTCACTGGAAGATGATACCGAACTTGATGTCTGTTTCACAGGAAGACCTGATTCAGGTGATGCCTTATCCACAGTCCTCACTTTATCTTCATTCTTTTTCTTGGTCTTAAGCTTTTTCTTGTCCTCCTCTTCTTCTTCCTGATCAATTTTACTCACAACTGGAGCTTTCCTTTTGATCTGTTGCTGTACTTTCTCCTTGCATGCAACAACTTCTTCCAAGGCACTTAACTTGCGTGACCTGGAACTAATAATTTTCCCCATCAAACAAGTAAAACTTGATTGTCCTAGAATGCCAAGAAGCAGTTCACATGAAGATGGAACACTACAGCAATTCTTTAACTCTCGTTGGTGGGCAGTGAAAGCTGTTTCTACTGGAACCCTGTTATTTGAATCTCCAGGTTTGGCTTGTGCTTGAATTTTATCTGGATCTTGCACAGTTTTTGCTGTGTTATTAGCTGTTCCTTTCTCCACTCGTGGCACAACTGTAGACTCGTCTATTTCCTCTTTCCCCATCAGTGTAACAATACTTGGTTTATTCTTTCCCTGACTATCCCTACCAAGTGCCTCTTCCCCGTTCTTGCCTGAAGTTTCATTGGATTTCTCCTTTACTGCCTGTGTGATCTTCTTTGCAGCTTCCTTCACAAAGTTCAGTACGGTGTTAGCTGCTTCTTCTAAGATATTCGGTTTCTTGTCTTTGTTGTCTGTAGTCACACGAGGATCTGAGGGCAGGACTGGGATGATCTCTTCCTCCTCGGCATCTGAGGAAATTCACAAGAGTAAAGGCTTTGGTCAACTGTTTATTGATGGCAGATTAATTTTGATGTTCAGTATAATCACACTGCTAAGCTCAGAATCATAAAGGGTGCATTTCTCTGGGACAATCCAAGATCATGTTCATGATCATAGCAGAGTTCGTACGATGTGCTTCATTTGAAATTTAGGACTTTTTTAGGACTTTTTAGGACCGTTCATAACAATTTTTAGGACCTTCCGACACAGACACTTAAAAGCATTTGGGAGAGTCCTGGTTTTCCTCCTTTCCTGATCCAAACTTCAAGGAAAACAAATTCACAGTTCAGTTTGCAGTCTATCATTTTCAAAGCTGTTTTTTAGGACTTTTTAGGACCTTCAAATCTTTTTAGGACTTTTGAGTACTAAAATTTGTGATGAACCCTGTTACGCTCTTACATTCTGTATATACTCATTTGATCAGGCCTTAAGGTTGTCACCTTGCTGTTTACAAGGTTTGCACAATTCTATATTGTTGTACATACCTGTACTCTCAGACTCCTGGCCGCCAGACTCATGGTCCTCGTACTCCTCTACCATACTTGTGCCGTACACTCGCAGCAGGCTCAGAGGGCAGTAGTGCTGGGACCCAAAGTGACTCAGCATCTCGACCTTCGGAACATGTAAAAACCATTACTATCAATGATAAGTCTGGTAAGTCTCCAGGGGGACTTAATTACTTTAAATGACATCAACAGAAAAATATGATAACACTTTATGGATGCCAAACAAAGAAGCAGATAAGGAGGTGTATTATTTATTACCAACATGGGGGTGGGGCTGGTCATTTGTAGGTGGGTGTCAGTAATGTTTTTTGCCCCCCACTCTGAAGTTAATGGAAAATATTTTAACCTCCCCTTCCACATTTCAATTTCATCATCAGTTAACTATCACTGACAAAAGTTCATTCCCACAGCCAAGTTAGTGGCCCATTTTCAAAGTGTACTTGCTGACCTGACAACAACCAATGAGGGGTAAAGGCAGTTGAACATTATTTTTATAAAGAAGGTATGGTCAAGGCTCTAGGCTTGCTAATTACATGTATATCGGTGCCTGCCCTACAAATTCTTGTTAAACTTCCGGCAACAATTAAAAAAAGTTTAAAATCTTATCACATTTAGCCACATTTATTTAGCACTCTAAGAGTTAACTTACCTTGAGGTACTTGGCATAAATGGGCTCATCAAGAGGAAAGCTCTGCATGTCCCTTTCATCTCTTGCTTGAAATGTTCCCAGCATTGTCCACTCACGGGTGGGATAACGACTGCCAATGTACACCCTGAAGCTCTCTGGTGTGGACGAGAACAGTTCAAAATTTGCAATCTCTATGGTCTTAACCTGCACTAATTCACAGAGTTCCACAATAAACCAAATTTTTTCACTACAAGGATTCAACATGTAAAGGTCTTTGTTCTCCATCAGAATAGATATTGCATTTGAAGCTTCTGGGTTTGAGCTGAGAATCTTTGCTCCACAGTCTACAGAGGCATAGTTGTTTTTCTTACGTTCTTTCAGTTTCTTGGGTTTTGGCTTCTGTGGAGGGTTATGAGGTGCTTTTGTATTTTGTTGTTGCTGTTGTTGCTTCATCTTGGACTGCTCTTCTTCTTCAAGTAACTTTTTCTTGAATTCATCAAATGATGGCATTTCTTCTTGGTTTGGAGAGTTCTCTTCCTCAGCTTGTTTCAGAGTAGCAGTGATGCTATCTGCATCTTCTTTGGGTGGAGTGTCCATTCTTACACTGACAACCTCTGGGCTATCAACTCTAGACTCTTTGTTAGGTGCCACAGATTCTTCTTCCTTCTTAGGAGTATCAGTTTTCTCTACAGCTTCTTTTGCCTGAACTTTTGGTACTTCCTCATTACTAGGTATCTCTACAGTTTCTTGTTCTTGTTGTTTGGGTTCCTCAACTGAAAGTCAAACAATGACTAATTATTACTGGTGTGTGTGAGTTACAAAAGAACACTCGTCTGGTGGTTTGGATCCATGGTGGGGGGGGGAGGGGTACAGATTGGCTATACCAGTACGTGCTACCCAATTGATGGGGTGTGGTTACTGAGGCTCTTAATTACAGTGTACTCCAAAACAAATTCAATATTCCCCCTTTGTATAATATCTGCGGCAACATTTCTCTAAAACTGGTTATTTTAATCTTTTTGAAGCAACCAAATCATGCATATTAATGACCTACTAATGCTTGTACCTGCATATAAACCACACCTCCAACTCGGAATCTGACTTCCTTTTAAAAAGTGTGGCCAATAAGCAGGTATTTATGGTAGTATTAAAGAAGATACTAGATGCTCATAAACTAATGGGCAAAAAGGGTTATTACAACATTTTTTACCAACCTGGTTTTTCTGGCTCCGGTGCTTTGTTAACAACACTGCTGACAACGGGAACAAACGATGAGGACTCTGTGTCGTAGCAAGGAGTGGCAGGTGCAACAGTGGGTGTGATAATATGTTCCAGTTCTGCTGTTGTAACAGTTGCCGAGATTTCCTCTGTAGCCACAGCTGCCTCATCGATGGTCAATGGATCATTTTTTGATGGTTGTGACTCAACAGTTAAGGAGCTTTCCTAAAGGAAAAATTCTAGTCTTTAATATTAAATAAATGTTAATTTCTTTTATAAATTATTATTATATATATTATTTTATTATT
>JANVCK010091660.1:0-11931 GCA_026546655.1 Epizoanthus illoricatus
ATATGATATATGATATGATATGATATGATATGATATGATATGATATGATATGATATGATATGATATGATATGATATGTTATGGTATGGTATGATGTGATGCGATGTGATGTGATAAGCTAGGTGAAGTGGAGATTTCTGGTATGGCACACCAAGTCTACATAGGATCTGTAGCTCTCTGTTTACAACTATTATGACGGCTGGATCAGTGATGCATACGACATTGATAGCTTAGTGGTCGATCACGTGATTGTGTGTGTGTGTGGGGGGGGGAGGTTGGTGGCGGACTGGAAGAATTTGTAAAAAAATCTTTGCACGAGCCGAAAAGCCAAAAAAGAAAAAAAAAGAAAACTTTGCAAGACAAAAAATTACAAAGACAAAGATAGAGAATCAGAGGAAAAATAGAAAAATAATTTGCAGGCTTATTCCAGGGCAAACGAAAATCTGTCCGCAAATCATTCCTCCACTCCCTCACGATCCCTTTTGGACTGAACGTTTCTTCCCATAAGTCGTCTCAACTACAGCACAAACAGCCTTTTTCAAAGTCATTTTCTCAGTCCCTGGTTCTCGGTTCGCACTTCGTGCTCAATATTTTCTTTCATGAACAATTAACATTTATTTCTAATCAACTCAAATATCATATGTGATGGTCCTCCAAACAAGTCTGCTTGATGCCAATGCTGTTACCTTATGGAAACGACTCTCCTTGGTTATGTTCTCGTTGTGTACTAGAGCTAACAGGACAGGAAGCTCCCCTGAGAACATCTCACTTCCATACTCTTTTCCAAATCTGATATATAAATACAAAAATAGTGTAAAGGAATTGTACAATTGTATTGATTGAATACTAAACAAATATAACTCAAGACTTTCAAAATGGTTGACATACTGTGTTCGCCTGGTGTGTAAGGCTGCCGTGGTTAGATGCATGATGGGAAGGCGGCGGTGATCGCGTACAAAATGTACCACAGTATCCGTGCACAGACCGTGGTTATCCTCACACCGGAAGTTATGAGGGAGGTTGTACCTAGAAGGGAAAAAGGTTTGTTTAATCACGCCTTACATAGTAGTAAAACACTAAATCAATTATAATCACAAAAGTTCGACGATTTTAAAGTCAGTTAGTTCAGTTGAATCAGTCCAATTTTATTTTTAGTCAATCCTTTGCCGTATTGTGGTTTATTTTTCATTTATTTTAAATTAGTGGTTGCTAAAACAAGTATGCAACTCTTGGAACCCCGGTCTTGGTGGAGATATCTACTCTGATTAATTGATTCTACAATCAGAAATACCAAGCACTCCTAATCTATCCAACTGTCAATTTGGAAACTATCCCATATATAGAGCAAGCTACACTGAATCTTGAACAAAATTAGTTGGAACAGCAACATTTATGCGATCCCTTCCCCTCCCACCCCAGTTCAATGTTGGTGGTAAACTTGCCGGTAATTGAGCCAACTTTGTACTGAGAGGGAAAAAGGTGGGGGGGGGGGGGGTGAAGCAGTTGGTAGCTGTGCACAGACCTGTGTGTTTGGTGAAACTGATGCAATCTCGTGTCACTCTCGTCATTCATGCTCCACTCCATACTGGTCCCAGGCTCAAACAGTTTAGCCCGAACTCCGTCAACTCTTTGTAGTTCAAGCTTCAGAAATAAAACAGAATCATCACTTGAGAGGGCATAAGAATTTGGAACCTTGTTGCTTCTGTCACTTAGTCACTAATACACCCATTTGTCCGGCCTGGCTAATCTGGCCAGTCAGTTTAGTTTTGTGTGTGTGTGTGTGTGTTTGTGTGTGTGTGTGTGTGAGTGTGTGTGTGTGGTTAGCACCCTATGTTCCTATAAATGCTTCACACCTCAACAAACAGAAGTACTTCTACTATAACAGCAGGGCCATTCTGGACTGACCCGAACCAGTTTCTAAAGTTGCCCCATTCTGTTTGGTGGGCCGGTCAGACTGACCAGACCTGATAGATGAGGCATCCAAATAAATGTCTTGCAATTATCAATTATACAGTGCTTATATAGCAAAGAACACTAAAAACAATCCAATTAGAGTTATACAAGGTTACAAGCTTCCCACTGTATCCTATTTTCACTGGTTTCGAGTAGTTGATTGTAATAGATAATTTTTCTTTGAGCGGCAACATGGAGATCAGCTCCTAATGCGAATTTCATTTTGCACTCTTCTTTTTCTCTCGTTTATTTTCATAAGGCAAAAGTGGATAAGTGTTACAAAAATAGTAACTGAGCTGTTTAATGTAAAACTTAAACTTGGACTTTAGCTTGAAAATTCCATTGCAAAAGATAAAAGATAAATGTATCATTTTAGTCAACAGAAAGCTCAGTCCGTTCCTCAAAAACTTAAAGATAATCCCACATGTTCAATGACTTACTTTGCTGACAAAAAGTTCATGGTCCTTGTCCTTGAACTTTACTTTACTCCCATCATCCACCACGGACCGAGTATAGAGGGCGTAACAGGGCACCTGGCCATAAAGCTGTTCACAGGCGTGGCTAAGACACGTGTACGGATACCACCTTTCGTGAAGAATGGCGGGAAGATAGCGAATAGCAAGAGGACGGGTGTACACTGTAGCCACTAGACGAACTTCCTCATCCTGTTGATAGAGCAGTGACATGGTTCGTACTGAATTGAGATGAAAAAATTCCAGGAGTTTTCCAGGAGTTTCCAGGATATAAAATATTTTTGCAGCACCTTTCAGACGCAGATTTTGCTTAAACTGTTTCTAAATTGTTTGATTAATTTACCAAAACACTAATAACAAAATTCCTGGAGTATTCTAGGAGTGCATAAAAAAGGGTTTTTTTGTCAAGTGGCAAAACATGCTCGTGTGTATGGTTCGATTAGGAAAATATGACAAGGGATTGCGAAAACTCTGGTACCCTGCGCCCTTACGGTTTGTTCTTGTCAAGTAAAACTTGTCATGGAAAACTTGCTCGTGTGTACCGTAGTAATCGAGCAACTTACCATAATATCTGGTAATCTTTCTGACGTCATGTATTTTTTGCTAACTGCTGGCTCGGTGATGTTTGACAGCCATCCCAGAATAAGGTTACGCTGTAAAACAGACTCTCAGTCAAGTATATACACATGTCACTTTCTATCTTATGTAAATCGCAAGCCAGACTGTAAGAACCAGGAAGACGAGCCACAAAATGCAACAAGGTGAAAACAACTGGAAAAGGGCAAAATAAAGGGCCAGTTTGCAATATCGTAAATCGTAGTATTTACAAGCACACAGCATAGTTAGATCTAAATCTTAGTGTGTATTTTTCAACAGTTTTGGCTTGAAAGAAAAAAAACCCATTGTTCTAAAATAAATGTCTTGAACGCTGTTAATTTTAAAAGCGATTTCCTTGTTGTATTTCATTGGGGAAAAATCATCCATGCGGGATCGATTTCTTCGATTCAGCACCATACGAGGTTATGGAATAAGTTAAATCGATATGGTTCATCACAAAAACCTATACAGTTCTTGCAAGAATATCATGATGCAATTCAAACCCTACCATCACCGGTCCGTGGTAATCTAAGCGTATGTAGGCAGACTGGGTACCATGCAAACTACAACCTCTCGACACGGACCAACTGAGACTGCGGAATGCAATGACTGTCGGGAAACCAGTAACATCATGGCGTCTACAGTTTATTGGGTCCGAGGTACAGTTCATCAAGTACATCGAGGCACCTGGTGACAGCGTGAGCGAAAAAGCAGCAAATGATTTACTATTAAAACACTTTAAGTTTGATAAAGCTACTTGCTAAGTCAAAGTTTGTCATAGTTAATGAGAACTTTAATATTACCTTAGTTTAGACAGGCAGTTTAAAGCGATAATTCTGTTCACAAAGCTAACGCCACGCGATTTAGTTTGACTATTTGTTGCTTCGAATTGCCCGCACTTCGCCATCTTGAAATGTAACGTTGTTTGATTGTAGTGCCATATCCCACTCTCGTTCACTTTCAATGTATTTCGCCAAGAGTGGGGCCAGATGAAATAAGAGAAATTTAGAATAATAAGTCATGGTAAGCGGTCCAGACCTCAATATTCTATATTATGGTAAACCTTGGATATTTCGATTATTCGTATTCGGCTTCATCTGTGACATCCTGCGCTATAGCCCACACCCTTCTCCTGTTTCACATTCTGGAATATTTCCATCGAACTGAGAACTTAGGCAGTCGCGGATCCATAAAAAAATCTGATCGATTTACAAATTTTCGAGTGCCGAGTTACTTGGAAATCTGGGCGAATGCTACCCCATAAAATGTTCAAAATGTAATGCTCTAAAACGCTGTTTTCTGTGTCTTCGAGACTCAAAATCAGGCTAGAATCCAACTTTCAAAATTTTGACCGGTTTTCCGAATCCGGTATAAACCGGTTTGGATCTGTGTCTATTAGACGACTTATGCCGCGTTCAGACTAGACTCAAAACATGTTTGTACAAACCGCGTTTGAAAAAAAATCGATATTTAAACTGTCAAGACTGGCTCAAAACTTGAAAGAGCGACTTGCTTCGTTTATATATCATTAGTTAAATATCTGCAAGCCTGTGAAAATGTAGCCTGGGTTCCAGACGCCTTCCTTTTGTCCCGACAAGCGTCTCACCGCGACAAAAGGAAGGAGTCTGAAACCCAGGCTAGTGCATTAAAATGCAGCAATACATGTTTCTTTATGCATGTTGAACTTGTTTGCTACAACCGTGTTTCGTTTCTGGTCTGAACACAGTATTAGGTGACATGAAACTGTAGTATTTGGCCCAACAGTGCACCTTTAAGTAAGTGATCAATACCATGAATTCTTACCAACATATTTCGTGGACTTGAAAATGTGCTCCAGCTCTGGTAACACCATGTCACAATATCCACACCCTTTCTGGACGAACACAACCTTCGGGATTGAAACATAAATGACAAATGTAGGAACTTGTTGTAATGCATAATACTAGGTTTCCAAATCTAACAGTGGTTTTTCAAACATTGATTAAGAAACAGAGATCGCACATAGCTATTACAAAGTCTACTACATGGACTAACACTAAGATTGATCAACTAAAAGTTGATATGGCTTGGTATTACTTTCACCGTGAGAGTGGAAGATTTCAGCTGACATTTCATGCGCTAGCCCTTCTTAAAAGTAGAAAGAAGGGGTTGTTAACGAAGCTGGGGTTAATAATTATGTTGAGTTTGGATAATATATATGTGGATCAAAGTTCTAAACAAGTTGCACCGTAGGTAAAATTCTCGAAATGTGGTGAGGTAAGAAAAGTCTTCTGAAACACGTAATTGAGAGACCTTGCTCCCATTAGGCTTCAAAGTGTCAAATTTAGAAAATAAAAATCTGTATTCTTGCATTTTCAAGCTTCGTTACTACCCTGGTGCAGAGAAATTCCACACAGTCATGTGGTTAGATGAGAGATCTTTACAAAGCCATGCCAATCTTCCAAGCGGCACTCATCCAACATCTCCTTCAGCGTCGTTCGTAACTGATCCCTTGGAAAGTTTTGTACAAATTCGCAAAGTTTCTTCAGTTTCGCTACTTTTTAAGAATTAATTTTATGGATGAGACAATTCATAGGTTTTTACTTCCAATTAATGTGAGGGTTGGGTTGAAGTAAACAAGCCTGACAAAAAGTTTGAATAATGTAAGGGAGTAGGCATGAATACACCTCTATAAAGCTTAAATAGAGGAAACAGATGCACAGTTTGCCATAATGTCTCAGCCCGTGGACAAAATATCTGTTCAAAGAACAGTTATCAAGTTCTGTTGTCTGAAAATAAAAGACGAAAACCGAAATTTTAACATTTACATTTATTTTCTTGCTCCAAACATAAATATTAAGTTGGGCAAGAACGTTTTTCGGAGTTGTTTTCGTCCTTTATTTTCTGCACTTATCGGCGGGTAATGGTTCCTGTTGTCTGAACTTGGTTGAAAATCTCTTTGTTTTAAACTATGTAATATTGAGAGGAAGCTTGGACTACATGATTTTGCATTAGCTTAATGTTTAATGTTCTGATTTGAATACAAAATGAAACAGCAAGCAAACATTCATTCAACTCCTGACGAAGCAGTTCCGGCGAAATGCATTAAATTTCGTACACATAATTAATCGTGGTTGCTTATCTTTAGATAGTATACGAAATTGTTAATACGGCCAGAAAGTACAACAATATTTTAAAAATAAAGTTACGAAAGCCTTTTCTCTTGATCGCTTTTTGAAGTAGCACTAAAAAGTCCGATTTCTATTACAAATTGAAGAGTTACTTACATGCCTTTAACAAATACTAATCGTTTGTTTAAACTTTCAGAACGTATTTCTCTTAATCTGTCATTTGGTAAAAATGCTAATTTCTCTGACTTACGAAAGTGTAAATTCGTTTGGTAAATACAGTGAACTCAACAAAGTGTTTGACAATCACTTTAGCTATTATAGCTGATTTACATTTCCTACTTTACTTTGTACGCAAAATTATTTCTTCGCTGAAACATTCTACTGTCAGTTAACCCTCCCCTATACGAACATGATACAACGAAATAATGTGCCACGATAAAAGTGATTCAATGCACTAAAATCTCATTTTAAAAGTTTAACAGTAAGAACTCAACTAAATTTCTAGGTTACTTATTGTAAAATTTCGTTTTTGTTTGCACAATACACTTAATTTTAGTCACATTTTCCGTTCTCCCGATCGTACTCTTTGTGATGCTAAATTAAAACTAATTTTGACAGCAGTTCCATTTCCCTAAGATTCTAATAATGTTTGCAGAAAGATCACTCTTTTCAACAAATTCTACGCATACGGAAATTAAAACCAAATGCATTATAAAACGAGAAGCTAACGAATTATAGAAGGGCGAAAAAGCCAAGGTCCATACCCCAAAGAGAAAATGTGCGCATTTCGGACCATAGTCAAACTGTTTGTCGATTTAGAGTTGCGTTTGGACGAATTTCATCAAAAGGTGATATTCTTCAGTTGCAATTGAAAACACGAAAGCGATTGACGCAATGAAAGAATTAATTCGTTTCTACATCCATCAAGACGAGTTGTTCTGTTCGTAACTGATTGATGTAGTGGTTCCAACAGAGCTTCATATAGAGATGTATGACAGAGAGATCGTCAACGTGAATTACAAATTCAGTTTCTCAAGAGATAAGAGTAGGTACGTAAACTCAGATATCCAGCGAAATCAAACTTCTGACAATGTTTTTTAGTATATGCATACTATCCATTTTAAATTATTATAGTATCACTTTCAACTCTCTAAAACATAATATGACAATATGCTTCCAATTTAGTATGCAATATAGCTCCCAGCTGACAACAGATACAGGCTACCGCGCATATCTCTAAAATATAGTTTTTACATAGATAAAACGAAAATAATCGAATCTCATCTTCTGGGGAAGCATGGCTACGAAGCTCAGTCTGCATTTCTTGCTTTGTTCAGTTTGCAGGTTACCTATACACAATGGCATGCAGAGATAAACGACAGCACACTCTTCAGCAATGGAACACATGTCTCCCCTGGGCAGTCACCGTGTCCAGATTCACTCGCGTCAAAAGCCATCAAATCTGCAGCATTTGCCGTACTGCTTGTCCTCTCCTTAGTTGGCAATTCGTTAGTCGCGATTGTGTTCTTTACAAAAAGAGTAAAAAAGACGCCAGTGAATTATTTTTTGGTAAACATGGCGATTTCTGCTCTTCTTATGATAGTGTACGCCATTCCGTGGCTAATGACGAGTATACATCACGGACGAGTGTGGCTGGTCGACGGAGTGGTGGGTTCTGCACTGTGTAAACTTCTCCCCTTCATTGAGGGCGTTTCTCAAGCAGTTTCTATGCTGGCAATTGCAATTGAACCATTTCACTGTATTCTGTTTGCTATGAATCCTCCTCTGATGTCCACCAAAACTTGTACATATTCATCATCATTATCTGGGCCGTTGCCATGGTATCTTTTGCACATTACTTCCACGCTATTATAATCATCTCCAATGGTCAGAATCACGTGATTTGTATCTTTCGCTGGGGGTCTCAAAACGATACACTCAGAGCATTTGAAATCCAATGGCTGACAATCTTTATTTGTTTTTTCGCTCTCCCAGTACTTGTACTCACAATATTGTACACTGGTATAGTTGTGTCTTTGCACCGACAGACACGGAGCTTCCAGCTGGCATCAGAAATAACGCAGCAAAGAGTAAGAGAAAACAGAAGTGTTACATGTATGTTAATGACGGTAGTGATTGTATTCATCACGGTTTAGACCCCTTGTATGTTAATGCGTTTCTTTATTTCTTTGCTCCCCATGTGTACCAGCCTTGTGGTTTTGCCTTTGCTACCGATTATCTATCATTTACATACACTGTTGTTAATCCACTGGTTTACTATATCTTCAGTGAAAACTATAGAAAAGGCTTTGTAGAATTGCTCTGTTGTCCCTGGTCCCGTACCAGTCAAATGCGTTAGAAGGGGCGGTAGCTCGTCAGTCACTAACGAAGGACGTATAAGCACAGCAAATGAGGAAAAATACTTGTCTTCTTTAACAGATGAAATGAGTATTCTTCACCAGTACGGTAGCTTTAAGCCGGCGTTTTATCTGCATATCACTATGACTCTGATTGTAAATGCAAATGAAGAAACAATAGTAGGCAAAGCCAAGGGTTCCTGGGTTCTGTAGAGAGAACTTATATATGACGTATTACAGTACCAGAACAACTCGCCACTTTGGATACACAAAGGAGACTGAAGCACGTCTCCCGTAAGGATCCCAAACACTGCTGCACGCAAAGTATTGCACTATCATCAGGAGAAGTATTCAACGATATTGGGACACAATTAGTTTCTATGATTCATTATCTGGTGTTTTTATCTAAAGGCTGCAACGCAGCTGATTCTTGATGGTAGACTGCAGATTTTTTATCAGGGTAAAATTTGTCAGGCTGCAACTCGGCTTGCCACACAACAGCCAACGTTTTCTTGGTCTATAAACATGCCACTCCCGGCAGGTTTAAATATAGTTCGGGTATTGCTTGTGCACGTGGCTGCAATCACACTTCCTACTGGTTTGTATATAAGCGCCCCCTTCCCCCCCAAAAAATTGTCAGGTCTGCCACGCATAGTTTACGAAAAAGGAATACAGAAGAAAAATTACAGAAACGTTGGTACTTACATAGCTGTAATAACCAGAGGCTAGACTAGACAGTTAATTATTAACATTCTTTTAGAGAAGGTCAAGAGAGAGAAGGTCAAGAGAGAGAAGGTCAAGAGAGAGAAGCTCAAGAGAGAGAAGCTCAAGAGAGAGAAGGAAAAACACATATGAAAAGGTAGAGAAACTGTTCAGCTGAGCACTTACCAGAGCAACTGAGAACATTCTTGCATCTTTTTCCCTTCTTCTTTTGATAGGAAACACTTTGGAATGCTTCTCTGAACGTTCAATCACTGATGCCCAGTTATCGTCTGTAATGTATGGAATGGTAGAGCTCTTTGTATTGGCAGATTTTTTTCTCGGGGCCTATAACAAAGCAACATTTGCCAAGTGTGAAGCCATTACTTATTAATTATACGCATTTTGCGGTCTAGCAGAGTATAAATTAATCAAAAGGCCTGTATTATCGGTACCATAATTTCTTATAATGATGTTTGTTATTCTTGAATGTACATTTTCTGGTATGTTGTCTGGTGTAAATTGATACAAGGTACCTTTCGGACCATTCCCGATGATAGTACTTTTTATTCTGAGCACAGTTCCCCAAAACGGTTTATCAGCGCAACCCATGATTCAGTCTAAATTCTTAGGTACCACGAACTATGGTTTAAGTAGCATTTTCCATACATTAACTACTACCAATATTGAGTAATCAACGATAATTTGCAATCCAAATCAGTCTTTGAGAACCTACATCCAATGCAACCAGTCGTGGTTAAATTTTAATCATCAATAAGTGCAAAATGGCTTTTGAGGAATTGGATCCAGACTAATTATAAAGCAATGATATATGTACCTCATAATGCCACGTGGGATCGGGTAGGTGAGGTCCATATGACAGTTTCTCAATGGCAGGCTCTTCAGTTGTTGCAGACTCATTTCCCGCACACCAGGGTCTTGTTACATCACGAATATCACAGATCATCTGTATGTTGAAGTATCGTATGAGTAACATACTGTGAGAAGTAGAGTGAGATAAGATCCCATTGCTGGGCATGGGATCCCACTGTTTCGCTTACCTAACAAGGTGGTAGCAAGATATCTATCATAAGCAAGTGCAAACCAAAGTATATTATCAATAAACGTGAAGAACATATTTCACTACACGCCAATTCGGGAGCTGGCGATAGACAATAAATGTGGTAGAAAAAAACAAACATAACCCAGAAAACGTCGAAGTTTAGGGGGCCGGACAACATGAGCTGCGAATTGACCAGCCAGTAGAATAAGATATCAACAGAATAGAAAGGACACAAATTCTAATATATATTTTAACGTCGGCTAATCAGCCACATGCATAAAAAGCTAAGGTTCCTATACATAACTCAAACTGGAAGTTCACACATGCACTGATACATGCGCACACAAAAGTATCAAACACTCATCTCCAGCGTCTATTCTTAACCAACTTGACAAGAGGAGGTTATGTACCATATTAACTTTAGCTGATCAATCTCAGTATTAGTCCTATTCGCCAAAACAAAAAATTTTAGATTTTAACAAACTAGTCTTCCTTAGCCATCTCTTACCTTGCTGTGCTCATGTTCCTTCAATGGGTTTAACACAGTTTCATCATCTGAGATGAGAGATAAGAGAGTTTGTGCATCTAAGGCTGACTGGATGAACGTATATAGCGTCAGTGGTGTTGGGACGGCCTTGTCCAGAATCTCTTGCTTCACCTCAAGCTCTAAGATAAACGAAGGAGATATTTCGGATAAGGCAAGGGAGACACAAGAAATCATATAACACAAAAAAACACAGACTGTAATTTATACTCACTATGTTGGCCTGGTATCTTGGACTGCCAAAAGAGAATTGTGAATGGCAACCGACGAATATTAGTTGAATTCACATACCGGCTGACAACTGAAAAGAGAAAGATATAAGACAGGATTGGATTATGTTAAAATGATATGAGTTGGAAAAGAGTCATGCAGGAAAGTGATCATGACCCAATATGGTAACAAAGTTTGGTACGTGTTTAGGGATGGTAAAATTAATGCAAATAATGTCATAACTTATTGCAATATATATTATTTTGTCTTGCCTTTCCTTTACATTTTATCGCAAATTATAATAACAGACTAATATTATCAAAATATGTTTCTGGCACGAATGCGTAAAATTAACTATTCAACACAGGTCTACTCTAAAGAAATAAAATTTGGGACTTTGCTAATATGAGTAATGCATTATTCACCCACCTACACCAACACTCTCGCAGTATTAATAGTTCATACTGTTTGAGGGTATATTGTCTAAGTGATAAGTATAATCCTGCGGATTTAGATTACAGAAAGCTTGACTCTTGAAAATAAACCAAAACTATTCATGTTTCTAAGATGTTTCAAGGGAATAAGTAGAGCTTAAGCAGTATATAGACTATATAGGCAAGTTATTTAGAATACTTCATATATATTTAATTCTTCCATGAATAGTTTATGTTTAATCTGTTAAAGAGATCCAAATTCGGATGCAAATACAGACAGAAGGCAATTTAATGATTAGTACGGGGTTTTCCCAATGATGCAGTAATTTAATACTGCTACTAATCATTTGTAGTAAAGTAAAGGCAAAATAAAGTAAGGTAAGGTAAAGTAAGGTGAGATAAGGCGAGGTGAGGCAAGGTAAGGTAAGGTAAGGTAAGGTAAGGTAAGGTAAGGTAAGGTAAGGTAAGGTAAGGTAAGGTAAGGTAAGGTAA
>JANVCK010091882.1:0-11928 GCA_026546655.1 Epizoanthus illoricatus
ATTGTTGCATAAAAATGGTTTCTTAGATTTCTAGCATCGTTATGGACACAACTGTAGTTTACCAAGTGTTTATTTGTATTGCCATCCATTCATAATGCATATTTTGGAACACAGTTGTCATTTTAGTTTCATTTTTTGGAGATTGATCACATCCCCTTCCTGGATTGCAAAACTTTCTATATTTTAAAGTACTAGTACTATATTCAAATGGCAAATATACATGAATTCATTTTTCAGGTGGTGGAATTAAACTCCTCGGAGTGCAATTCCTTGCCTGCGTGTTAATCGCCCTGTGGGCCGCTGCCACCACCTGGTTGCAGCTGTTTATAATCGGCAAGTTCCTCCCACTGCGCCTGACGGTGGAGGAAGAATTGATGGGCGCTGATAAACTGGAACACGGGATCTACGACACGGACGAGGACGAGATGGAAACAAACAAACAACACAGAAGTGACCACAGTGGGACCGTGGAAGATAACGTCGATGAAGGCAATAACGGCAGTCAGATTTACTGGAGCATGACTCAAAGGAGAAGAATCAATTCTCAAAACTCAGGAAGCGTGCTTGGTCTATCAATTGAGAGTCTCCCGTGCGCTGTAAATTATGGGTACGAGAAAGATAGCGCTGAGGATTTGATGTGCCGACGCTTGGGAAATGATAAAAGTATACAATGCGATTTAGGTGACTAAATTCTATTCTGTATTGCAATAGTTTTCGTGCAGTTTCAGTTTCTGTATCTTTCTCATAGTTTTACTTCAATAAACCCAACTATAAGATTCCATTGCATTTTAGAAGAGAATGACACATATAAATAGAGTGGTACACAAATCGGGATTTATGAACAACAGGAATATTGTAATGGCCACCTCTTATGATAATGGTCGCTCGCTTGTGACAATGTCTGCATTGTCAAAATATTATCAAAAGTGTGCGGGATTGTGCTGATGCACGACCAGAGGGCATGGTCTCGGGGCTGAGGGGAGGGGGGGGGGTGCATTCCCACATGAAAGGGACGGAGATGCTCATCGAAAAATTTGAATTTAACAATTAAAAGGTACTAATTAGGGTGTGGCTCAAGCGATTTTTACCCCGAAAAGGTACCACTTAAAAACGTACAGACAGTCGAAACTATCAATAGACAATAAAGATAATAGCACCAAATACTTACCAGTGCCAGTCGTTTTTAAAAGAATGGTCATAAATCTTTCCAAACGAGCTTCAAAATAATTTTTATCCCCAAGAGGTACCGCGTTGACTACAAATGTTAGCCTTTGATCTTTAACACCCTAAGAGATACCAAAACCTGCGATTTTAACCCTTAAAAGGTACGACGATCATCCCCGTCCGTTTCATATGGGACTCCGCCCCCCTGGGATGCCCTCTGTCAAGTAACTGGTGAAGGCAGAAGTTGTTCTCTCGAAATGCATAATACATAATACATAATATAATTATATGCCGGATGGTAGTTTGCACATTTACTACGTCTGCTGTGTTACGTTACATTTTATTAAGATGGAATTAAAGTATTGGTTTCAGTAACATTTTCCGATTTTCCTCTCCTCATTTGCGTTTCTATTATTGTTCAGAGACAAGCGTGACAGTTTAGCTTCGATATAAATCGGTGCTGTAACTGACATACTGACACCACATATAAATCAGTCTTCCTTAATAATAAAGTAACATTATATTTACAATTTTCATACCTATTTCTTTTTTTCTCTTTTTTTCTTACTTGCTACTACTTACTACTTAATGAAATACAAATGTACTCATACGTTCGAATACTGCTTTCAGTTCAGTCAGTATATGGCCAACTAAAGCCTAAGAGAGCACTAAATGCTATTGATATCCACGGCTAAATCAATCATGACTATCCCAAGAGCACACAAAATACCCACTTTACAGGTAAAATATTTCCCGAATTCAAAACGTTTTTGAAAAAATGCATTAATATAATATATTCATTTATGTCGTAAACACGGGTTCGCATCTGTTGCTTACTAGTAACTTGGCCTTCCAGCGAACTGATTTAACCTTAACTTGGAAACTTCGATTATAGATGAGGTGTAACATACTACCCTCTCACAACAATTTCTAATAGTTAAACTACCATTGTCATGGCTGGTTGTAAAAAGTGTATATATACAACATCTTACAAATCAGTAGTGCACATACTATGTATAGTAACGTTAGCTTGCCCCCCCCCCCCGAGTGCAGCTGCCAATTAGTCATCAATAAGACTAGCATAATATAAACAATGAACAACCCTTTGCCCCCCCCCGACTGGTAGCTACCAACTAATCCTCAGGTAAACCTAGTGAAGGGCGGCTATGAAGTGCAAACAATTTCTTGGTGCTAAGTATGTCCTTTCCTTTCGATCACGAGAAGCCAACTGGCAATATATTTATGACTCTAATTAAATATAACAAATAAAAAGCAAATTTGTATGTGGACATAGCGGACAAGAATGCATTCTTAGTCCTTGAAGTACTAAATGCATCAAAGTACTGGCAGAATCATTTTCCTATTGCAATTGTTTTAGTCAACTTTTGAGGACCCACCATATTCAATAAGATTATTGTCCAAAGACTGAAATATTGAGGACATATATATATATATATACCAAAATTAAGTAATACATTAATTAATTAATTAATTAATTATATAATTAATTAATTAATTGATTGATTAATAATTCTATAAATAAGTGCGGAGTATATATCCGGACTTAGGCCTCGTCCAAATTATTTCGTCTTCATATGAAAGTGCATATTTTTTTATACGTTTGTGCCGATCGTGCACACTAAAACGATCGAAAAACGCTGATCGATTTTACCGAAAACGGAGGCTTTCGAGAACGCCTCCCAAAGTGGAGACTTTTGAAAGCGCATAAACAATAAATTGGACCCTTTGGCCCCGTCCACACAAATACGTTTCGAAAATGGAGGGCTTTTGAAAACGTACCAGTGTGGACGAGGCCTTGGAAAGCCTGGCCAATTTTTAAAATACTAGCTAAATAATTTCTCAAAGGGCTAGTCAAATCCATCGATATACAGTTATCTTTGCTTAAATGCAAATCCACAACACTTCATGATCCGAACTGCGAATTCGTCCACTCGCTACATATGTTGATGGCCAAATCCTTCGTTTCAAAATATTTTTTAGGTTTTTAAAGAATAAAATCTGAAACAAAAAACCGGATGAGTCTGAATCTACTACATCGCGTAGGATACATCCTGTGTGATCCCCAAATCTCCTTTAAAATATGAACGAAATATGAAATATGACCAAATCCAGCAAATTCGCACACCCCTTGAAGCTCCCTCCAGGTCTTAGCTAAAGAGATTCCTTGACTATATCAAGAGTTTGTTTTGTTATTATATACCGTGGTTGCATTGCAACAATTTATCTGTTGCGGTATTCGTGAGTTAAGGTCCACGCATTCTCTCCGTTGAAAACTGTTGCTTATGTGGCGTTTCTGGGACTGTTAATTTATAAGACGGTTTCGAAATGTTTGTCACTTTTTTGATATGCCATGAAGATGCGAATACATGAAATTTTCGCAACGTGCAATTTTCGCGTCTTTCGCGACAAGGTTTTAAAACGAGAAAATTAGATGTCGCGAAAATTTGGTGTCGCAAAAATTTCATGTGATAAGGTAGCATTTTGTTACCATAATGGTACCGCATGTAGCAGTAAACATCTCTGCATACACCATGCACTTTTTTTCAAAACTACCGTACAGAAAACCGTCCTTTTTTTCTTATTCCATTCTTCTGAGACGAATATAATAAGGTTTGGTATGAAGGGGATTATCCAGTCAATGATTTGTCACTTTCCTAATAGAATCTGGCCACAGTCATATAATTTCACTATATCGTTTAGGTAGTAGCCTAACTCGAGCGGCTCCTACACAGCCAAAAGCTGCTGACTATTGTTCCTTGCTATTCATTGATTCATCAGTCCTTCGGAGCGCATCGAAGGCCAAGGAGAAATTAAAGTGGGCCAGAAATGTCCTAGATCGTTCTAGGAAATCATATGTCTCTAGTTTCTTCTTCGTTGTGAACGATATCCATCTTCATCGAACGCACGGTGGTATTACCAGTTAACCTGCTTAGCTGTTCGGAGGGTCTCTTGTACTCTCTTCTGCATCCCAATATATTCTTGATGCCGTTACGGTATGCTTTGTTGAACACGTAATACACCACTGGGTTGATCGCTTGATATGTTCGAGTCAGGAAGAACAATCCCCACGACAGTTGTTGTGATAACGAAGCTTTTTGGTAGAACCACAATGTATAATATAGACTGAAGGGGATCCATGTAACGAAAAATACAACAACAACGACAAGCAACATGGAATTCAACTTCTGACTTTTCTTCCGTCTTTTGTCGCAGTTTGTAGCGCTTCCAAGACGTAATATGGAGGAGGTCTGCTTACGCAAAGCAAGGAAGATTTTTAAGTAGAGAACTGAAAGGATAAGGGAGGGTAGTACTATTAATCCAATGAAGGTTATCATCCACATTATACGATTCCCTTGAAAGGTATCGAGCGATCCCCAGTGTATACTGCACTTTAAGACGTTTGTAGCATCCACTCTCAACTGAAATCTGTATAAATTGGGAGAATACAAAATGGCCGATACCAACCAGATGATGGCGATGATAACAGCACAGCGTCCTTCTGGGACCAGGGCTGATCTTAATGGGAACACACCAGCGCGGAACCTTTCAGCGGCTATCACCAGCATTGTTAAAATGGACACGGCGATCGAGACATCAGTAGTGAAGTAAATAAACTTACAGCAGAATTCCCCAATGCCTCCTTCCAACAACCACTCGGTGTGTCCTGAAATGAGCCAGTAAAGGTCTAACGGTACAGTAACGAGTGGGAACAGCACATCAGACATTGCCATGTTCGCTATCAGATAGTTGATGGTTGTTCTCATCTCTCTTTTTCTGTGGACGACTGCAATCACCAGGGAATTCCCCATCATTGACATCACCAGTAGTATCAGGTAAGCTGTTGCTTTAATTCCCCGGATGGTGGCCGATTCCGGGAGTTGTTCACCGCTCGAAGAATTGCTTCCTACTGTTACATTCATCACTTGGGTAACGCGAGAATAGTTGTTCTGGGTTTTCCTTAACCTGAAATAACAAATAATATTACAACTCTACCTTGGACTGAATTTGGGATTATTAACACTTCTAGCCTAGAGCTGTGAGGTTTGTGGTTGAGTCCGAGATAATGAGTTATGAGGATAGAGGTTTAAAGTTTGTGGCTTAATTGGGGATTGTCAAGTTAGAGGATGGAAGTGTGAGGTTTGTGATTGAATTGGAGATTACTGATCAAGTTGGAGGGTTGGGACTGAATTGGGGATTATCAAGAACGAATCGCTACCTCGTTGAAACTGAAATTTGAATGCACTGTTAAGATCCGATAAGATCTGTTAAGATCTGTTTGTTCAAGAAGAAAATGTCACGAACTACCAAGAAATAAGATCGCTGTTCGATTTCTTATATAGACCTTGATCTCGCTTTGCCGAGATATACTGAACCGCTTTGTAGCATATATCGATAAAAGCAATCACAAAACTGGCTCGACACAGTTCAGTTTGTTTCATCTTATCGTAATGTAGGGGCTCTGGCAGATTAAAAAGTGAATTAGATAGCGAGTTTTTT
Organism: Epizoanthus illoricatus; assembly: GCA_026546655.1. Lineage (NCBI taxonomy): Eukaryota > Metazoa > Cnidaria > Anthozoa > Zoantharia > Epizoanthidae > Epizoanthus > Epizoanthus illoricatus. The sequence goes on from JANVCK010091882.1 coordinate 5,683, forward strand.
TGAACAGATTAAACTGGAAAAACTAAACTTAAGTTGGATCCTTAACAGCGTGAGGGGGCTATAATGACATGCCTACATTTACATCACCAATCTAGCTACTGACGCACTCTACTCTCTCAGTGAAATACTGGATGGAAGACTACTCTAATTTGAGAGCGAGTATATCGATTGCAACTTCTTGAAATAAACAACGGTGGACAGCCCAAAAACAAACTAATCTTAATGGCACATCTCGCTGTGATGAAGTTTACGTTATAAACTCCAAGAATGAAGCTATAGTGACTGACTGGTTATATATATATTAACTCTATGGAATGTTTCAGAATTTAATTTATACATTTTAGGAATTGATAATTTGCTGGGATAATTTGTAGTATTTGGAGGCTAAACGCCCAGTGCTACAATGCGAAGAAAGATTTTATTTGTAAATGAAGAATCACAAAACATGTTACTCCACTTTTGTTTTTCTGTGAATTTTATGCAGATATATCAAAAACATGTGTCGCCTTTTATATCATTCTATTTCGCTATTTCAAAACTTTTTCATTGCAATTGGCTAGTACAGCGTTTATATGAATAAATGCTATCAGCTTTTAAAAGTTGTCCTAATACATTAATATAGCTATAAAATAAACGGCAAAATCATTCGAAAAATGGTCATGGTCATAGACTATTACATATATAGAAACGTGCAATATTTCAGTGGCAAGCTTCTCCTGTGCTCAGTGAATTTCTATTTGATAATTTTGGCCTTTTCATGTTGCACTGTTAAAAATCGAGAGCAGGAGACCAAACCAGGCAGAACTTGTTCATTACCACACACGTGCAAATAAATTGTCGTAAAATATTTCATTTAACTTATTCCCGTGTGTACTGGACCCATAAGTCTCTCGCAGTGGCTAACTGAATATTCTTCAAAACAAGAAATTTCCGCTTAAATGATATATATTAATTTTTTAATACTTTACATTCGGTATCGGTATTATTGTTTAGAAGTTAAAAATAGAGTATCAAAGTTAAACACTATCGGGATGTGTTTGCTTCTATCCTGAAATCGAAAACACTGCAGGCGGTGGTATCCAGCCAGTCGCATTTAATAGCTGAATTGCATTGAACGTGGCGTGAATTCGGTGTTTGAAGCAATTGTCCAATTTCTGTCGAATTGCATTGAACAGTGAATTCGACGCGACAGAAATTCACTATTTGAAGTAGGCCTTATAAATATTAAGAAAGTTCTGAAGGGCCGACCATTTGATTCTGTGGGGGAGTGGAAGAATAAAAAATACTAACAACTTCTACTTCTGCATGGGCAACAAAATTACCCCAAACTCATTCATCGACTTTTCTCCGTGCAGTATCAATAATTTGTACAAAAAAAAGCAGGCCTACTTCTGGGCAGAAAAACTGCCCCAATGCAATTCAGTGTACTTTAAATCCTATAAGGTCAGTTTTAATAATTGTACCTTTCAGTGCAAGTAAATTCCACAACAAAATTTAATATAAAACAAAAGTCCGGGAAAACAATATCAGAGCTGTAAATGGGGATGAACGTAAAGACTCGCTAATTGTTTAGTTGTGTATATAAATTTGGCCGAAGAAAACTGTTTATTTAATTACTCTTTTAAACGAAAATAATAGAAGTCCTAATTCTTCCATCATTAATTCCATTACGTCACTCCATTTCGGCAGGGAAAACACCATGAAAACTTTCATCTTCGTTCTGTGGTCTTCTGGAAATTCCCCAGATCCTTGCTCGCTCCCCAAGACTGAAATGTCACGCAATAACCCCAGACACAATAAAATTTTTAGAACATGTAAACTCGGACCGGATCGACGCTGTATTAAAGATTCACTAATTGTTTTGTTGTGCACTGCTGCAAAACTTGAGGAAACAAACGTTATCTTGATCCTTATTCTAGTGGACTTTTGTTAATTTTAAACACAGTCTTGGAGAACAAAATTTGCTTTCTGATCTTCTCTCTTGTTCTCACGGATTTTCATGGAATCGAGTGGGCCTGGGAAAGACTCTTGCATACCTATGGTGCAAAATATGGTGCAATACTTGGATCTCATTGAGGGGGTCTGGGAAAGAGTGTTATAGTATTGACCGTCACGCTTTTATTAGTGTGATTGTGACTACGCTTTCACAGTAATTTCTGCAAGATTGGCCACTCGTCTAGTAAAATTGTATCTGAAACTTTATCCTGAGGTTTTTCTACAGTTGCACTGAGTAGTCCTCTTGGGACATTTGCCAAGCAGTTTCTTCAATGAGCTGTCCCCAACATCGTTTCGCGATTGTTTTCCTCAATCCTATTTTTCTCCATTAGTCACAAATCGATAAATATTGATTTTCCGGATTTTTTCTGCGTCAGCCATCTGTTGGCCAAAGAAAAAACAAAGTCCAGTTGTAATGCTTGACTTAGCGCACTGCCATATACATGGCAGCAGCCAAGTAATTAATTATTTAGCCATAGTTTTTAACCTTTTAAAATAAGACTGAATAGAAATCTAGTTATCTCTGTTAAAGAGTGTAATTCTGTTGCTGCTAAAGGTGTTATTATTCAGATCTCTTTGAAAATAAAGTGTTTGATAAAAAGACAAAAACAAAGGCAAAACTAAACCGTGACTTCAACTGAAGCGTGACAGAATTCACGCGCGACTACAATTCTGGTTCAGCGGTCTATTTTAGGATAAAAGCACATGCGCAAGACTCGCGTGCACGCACGCCGCACGAACGCGAGAACGAATTACTTTAGCACACTGGCTAATCAATGTATTCCAGAATCGATCCAGAAAGATGATTTCTCCAAAACACAGGAAGAGTGTAGGTGTTTGCAATTGTGAAAGTTGCTGCCCAGAAACTAATGATTGCGATAGCTTTAATTACTGATACACGGATTAAACAAGTGTTTCCGTATCGCAACGAAACGCATACAACAGAATGCAGAACGTGCGTGTTATTGTCAGCCTGTCTCGTCTCTGTCTCTTTGACCAATTGCAATGTACATTTGAGAAAATGAAATACGATTCCTTTCACGTGCATATTTTCTTGCAAAATATGGAGAAATATTTACTGACGAAACCGGAAAGTGAAAGTATATGCTGGGAACGTAGTTGATTCACTGACACTGTCAACATTTGGGCTCCGCGGAGCTATTTTTATATTTTGTCAATTACTTTTATTCTCTAGGGAGCAAAATTGTTCTCTGTTATTTAGTTGCAGATTATCCAATAACTTTTATGACATTATTACAGATAGTCGAAATCTGAGAGAAACATAATTGTGCTCTGTTTGTTACACTTGTGACGTCATCAGGTCAAATTTTGAATCACCGCAGTCAGTTCGACAAGTAGAACGAGTCAAACAAGAAAATAATTATATAGTTTTAGGGGGGACCTGGAGCAGGTCAAACACATGCCCCAGATACGGACCCACCCTTTTTTCACCTGACACAGCTGTCAGCGCATGGTACAACTCCCACCCCCCACCCTCACCCCCATGTTTGACCACCTATATCCGTTTTTTGGGGGGGGGGGCTAGCGACAATTTAAGTACAGAAGATGAAACGAAAGTGAAAGACAAAACAGACAATATATTTATTTCTAGATTTTGTCTTTTAGTTTCAAAGATATTCAAAAACAAAAATTTTTAAATATTGAGTTTTGCCTCCTGGAGGAGACAGAGGGTTGCAGGCCTTACCGAACTACACACAAATGGGTTCCTCGAGAAGGCATGTGTTTTGACTTGCTCCCTTACTGTGGTTTATCACAAGTCCGCTGAAGCAGTGTGAAAATAAATTATCATAATGTATTCACAATGTATCCATTATAAAGTTCGACTGACACCAAAGTTTATAATACTGTTTCATAATAAACAACACAAGGTTCGAAGATTTTACATTTGGCTTAGTTTACTAAAGTAAATTTCGTCAAGCTAATAACCTATAAATTGACATAAATGATGGATGGATGTCAACATGTCACGGAACTGCGACACGAAAAACTATATAAAGCATACGACATGGTACAATTGTGTTTCCTTCAAGTCGGCTTTTCAAAGAGTAAGAAAAAAGTTTCAAAAGCCTTTTCGCTTGTTTCAGTTTCCTTCAAGTCATTGTTGTTTTATGATACTCACTTTACAGTTGGAAAAGTTGCATACTGGTGCACTGCAGTGGACAGTTCGTGGTGAAGAACTCGCAACTGAGAATACACACAACGTCGCTGAAGCTGTTGTAGCTGGGAATGGACAGCGAATGTTATCTCTGGAGCTCATAATACTTGCTTGCCGTAAACTAGCATGTTTGTCTTCAGTTTGCTCTGGTACTGAAATTCTCTCCCCCGCCGAATTAAGAACAGTGCAACCGAAACCATGTGCATGGTCCGTATCAAGCAATTACCAAGGATTCTGTGTGCATAATCACCTTCACGAAATGAACCAGAATTGTCTAGTTACTTGAACTTTGGAAGAGGAAAACAGCAATTGTACCCTTAGGTCCCAACTAACAAAACCAGGTACGAAATTAATATACTGTACATGTATACATATATCTGAAAATTATTGAGGATGGTTATTCGGGTGACTTGTGATCGATTGCCGCATCTAAAGCATTTGACAGATAATCGCTTGTGAAAATGGCTGTTTTGCATTATTTTTATTGCAACACTTGTCGATGCACTAGCTATTCATCCGGTTCCATTTTCTGTATGATATTTACAAATATGCAGAACGATTTATTGTTGTGAGAACCTCTCAATACAGCACCGAACAAAGTTTCATTGCATTACGAAGTGCAAACTTCAAACACGTCTGTCAGGTGGAAAAAAATAGCTTTCAAGACAATAACAAGGCGTTTTCTCGATCACCGATAACATAACAATTCATCTCGTAGTGTATTGCCTTGTTTTTTGTTTATAGGAACTGCCTTTTAGTTATATTTAGAACTATTATTTCTCGCATCTGAACAAAGTGAGATGCCGCCATCTTAAATTTTTCACTACAAGAAGTATAATGATATTATTAGGTGAGTAGTGGATTTGCATTATACTTTGTGTTGATTTATTACACTGGTCCGGGTTGCACGAAAGACGATTAACTTTAACCCAGGGTTAAGCCTAACTTTAAACCGCGGCAAAATTCTTTCGTCTATTAAATGTAATCCAGTGATTATAAAATATTGTCGAAACTTTATTCAGAAACCCAGTTACGTAATGACAGCCCAAATCAGTCTGTAAGGAAGTAAATCCAATCGTGGGTTAAAATTTTAGCCCTAGGTTACAGTACAAATCCTGTAAAATAAAGATTGTAAATAAATAAAGTCAAAGTCAAAGTCGTCACTCTCAGTTATACCTTATAAGGAAACAGGCGTTTCTGAAAACAAAACAACTGTTTCTGTAAACTGAAGTAACGTTTGATTTGCAAACTTTACTTTTTTTCTGTTTCATTTTGTGTAGACCAAGCGGTGGAATTATTGAGATGGTTATAGCCAGCTGGGCGCTTCACGAGGTTAGAGAGTTAGTATATATATGTACTAGTACCGTATGTATGGAATACCTGTGATTTATGCATCACTTTATATGAATGCTGCCGCAGCGTTAGCAAAGGCAGCTCATATTTTAGAAGCCAAGTTCGAGAAAGACGAGAATTTTTGGTACGTTAAGATTTCCGGTACGAAACAGCGAATCATCGACTCCTTTATATGAGGAGCTGAATATTATCCAATCGTCTGCTTGATTATATCAAGACTTGAAGTCTATATAGCCAATCAGCAGCTTTCTTACAATTGAACGTACTTCAATTGTTGCGGATAATAGATCCAGTTGCCCTTTGGAATTCTGCACTTGGAATGCTCGATCATTGAATAACAAATCTGCTGACTTTATTGAATATGTTTGCAATGTGAAGGTTGATCTCTTTGCCATCACCGAAACTTGGCTTTTGCCTGACGATGTAGCTTCTAAAGTTGAATGTACCCCGCTGGGATATTTAACAATTATTCCACAAACGCGCGTTGGATATGAGCTGATAGATAGCCAACGAGGCGTGTAGCACGGAGTTGGCTATAATCATCTCCTATCCAACAAGCGTGAGTGGGATAATTGTTTTATTAAATACAAACCACTGGATAAGTCAAAATATACTTTTGTCTTTTTAACTTTGTGTAAACCGAATGGAAACTAGTGAAACCCAAGCGGAATTAAGTGTAAAACACGGCGATTTTAATCTTACTTCTGTTTTATGAAACACCT
>JANVCK010091993.1:0-11924 GCA_026546655.1 Epizoanthus illoricatus
TCCAAATCGTGCGTTTGACAACTAGCTAATGTGTAAACAGAGTATTCTAAATGCATCATTTGTAGACTTTGTGCCTCCAATAATCACTTTTAGTCAATACATCTGGTAGCATAGAGCAACTTTTATGGTCATGAAGGGATTAGATGCAAAACGTACCTCGGAAACCAGCACACGATCTGACAGTTCTCATACAAATAGTGACTGTTGGAGGCCGTTGGGCGATCAGTTCTCAAATACCAGATTCCATCCGTACTCCTCTCCACAAAACCCAATATTGCACTTGGCCATCACCATAAGTAATGCAGCGTCCTTATTAATGCTTTTCTGGATAAATAAACACTCCTGTTCACGGCAGAAAGCGAACAACGCCGAGTAACATGACCAGCACAATAGACGCCATTTTGTTTTGAAATGCACAGTACCGCTGACCACATAAATATTCGTGTCAAATCAAATAATTCAAACAGCAATGAAAATGCTTACCATTAAACTTTGGATTTATAATAATAATAATAATAATGATAATAATAATAATAATAATAATAATAATAATAATAATGATAGTGCTTATATAGCGCATCCCACGTAACGTCTCGATGCACTTTACACGGCGCCACAGGCTGCCAGTTACAGCATAGACGCAGGCCCACAACACCGGGATCACTACCCTACTCTTGTCGACAAGTGCGTGGGTTCTTTGAAGTCCCCCGATAGAACGTCGAGAGACTAGACCAACGGATTAACGTCCCTGTCCACGGACGGTGTGGCGAAAGAAGGTCGCACAAATATTCAACCCTCGGCAAGGCCGGGGATTGAACCCGGGACCTTCGATTGGCAGTCAGAGATCTAACCGACTAAGCCAACCACGCTCACACTATTTATCCCGGAAGTGTTTTTATCAATCATACAATGTTATTACAATAGCTACTCATAACCACAAATTATGCAAAAACGTTCAACTATTTTAATTATTGTAATGTTGACAATTGGACAATCGATGTAAGTATATGTGATTGTTAAACAAACTTCTAAGATGGGGAAACCCCTAAAGAAATGTTGCATTATGCAATTGCATAATTCTATAAGTTTTTAAATTTTAATTAAAAACTTCATGTTATTCACATTTAATTTGTTGCATAACTCAGCGCAACATAAAAGCCTTTCCTTGTCTGCAAATTCTAAGCCAGGGAAACCCCTGAAAATATTTATATCAGTAAGAACTGTAAGTTATGCAGATTTAATTTGTTGTGTTTCTCGATATAATATGAACTACTTTCCTGATTTCTTCCAATGTGTAAAAAGTGCTTAGCTTGCAGGAGAATAACTTTCATATGAAGTCTCCAATTTTTGAAAATGTAACTCTACAGAAAACGAAAAAGATGGAGTTAATTATGTTAAGTACCTTGCCTAATTCTGCCGTATATCCAATACCCTGCAATGGTTTTGATAATTTCTGTTTGTAAAAAGCTAAATTATTATTTCAAATATGCTTATTATGACGTAATTATCTAATTATTATTAATAACACATGTTTATTGCTTGTAAATATCCAACCTGATATGTATGATTTACTGTAGATTCCTGCTCCTGTATCTACACCACTGGCTGAACTCAAGAGCACACACAAGTTTGTTGTACAGAATGGCAAGACAAGAGTTACATCTCAGGTAAAATCAACCCAAAACATAGCTTGTAATAAATTTAATATGCTAAGGGACATGATATTGGTTTAACCTACTGTGATGGCATCCGGTATTCTAACATTAAACGTGTTTCAACTCAACTCGTTTATTGGTACATACTGGTCACAAGTAGTTTTGAGCAGTTACATGAGTAGTTGCACGGTACGAGCAAATGACAATACTGACGAGCAGTTACAAAAGTATTTTCACGAGCAGCTAAAACCTGTAAACATTTTACGCACTTTGTAGTCTTTGATTATGTTCAAACTGGATACCATCCAATAGAAAACATTGAGTGCAAAACAAACAGACACCATGTTCTTCTCCCGGCCCTCGCAAAGGTTGATGGGTGTGACTATAGCTACTTCGTGTATGTCGGATCGCAGCGAGTTAACAAAACAATCCAATACACTGAGAGGGCGAGGGTCGCTGCAATACAACTTGTAAACATAAAACATCTGAAACATTTCAATGAATGTCGACAATAAATGTTCGTCAACAATGTTCAATGTCATTCTCTCGCGGAATCACTTGCTTCCCTGGCTTCAGCTTCAAACTCGTTCCCCGCTTGCTGTGGATCAAATTCTACAGGAACGAGTAATGCTAGGCATTGAATCGCTCTTGAGATGACAACATCCTCATTAACATTCTCTCCAGTGTGATAGTTTTTGTACTGTATGATCACTCTGCGCACTGTGCCATGTTGGCCTGGAAAGACATGTCTCACAAGTGTATTATTGTCTGTAACAATCACAACATCTCCTGGGCACAAGTTGCGACTAGCGACGTGCCCCTTGCGTTGCACTAACATAGTAGGAGCATGCAGCTCAGTTCACCACTTCCAAACGTCATCCACAACTGACTGGCCCAGGTGGTAACGGGTGCTAGTACTGGTGCCATGTGGTTACCATCCCAGGGGGTTGGATACAGTAGCTCGACCCAACAACAAGCTTTTGGAGGTAAGAACGTTGATGGTTGAGTCCAAACTTGGCTGAATACCAATAGGACACTCGTTGAGAATATTGGACACTGTGAGAAACTCGGGTACAGACAGGCGCTGGCTGCTGACAGCAAAATGGATAGCTCATTTGGCTGTTGTTATCAGCGACTCCACTGCTCCGTGATGCCAGGGGCTATCCTCAGGTCCAAAGACCCATGTTGATCCACGCTGCACGGCATTTCTCTGTGAGGACTTATGGTCAATCTTCTGCCATGCTTCTTTGAGTTCTCTGTCTGCACTCACTAGTTAAGAACCAGGATCACTGTAGATTTTCACTGGCCATCCACTGATACTTGTGAATCTGCTGAGGGTCAACAGCAAATTGCTGGTGTTATATCCAAACACAGCTTCAATGTGTACTGCCTTAATCACCAGAACAGATCGTCGATTATCTCTCCTTAAGCTTTTCCGCTGGTGTGCTTCTGAACTTTTCCTCATACTGTATATGGGCCAAACAGGTCCAACATCACATGGTTGAAAGCAGAAGATGGTTTCAATCTGGCCTACATCACATCCTCTGTGTCCTTCTCAGTGCGCACGCTCCATGAAAAGGTGCGTGGCTGGATGACAAGTAGATAACAGGTTCTGCAGTGATGCGTCTGGGGTCATAGCATTGTATCTGGTTAGACGTTCTCTGACAGCCCATAGTCCATCGGCATCTTGGGCAGACTTCAGTTTGGCCACCTTTGCCATTCCTACTGTCTTTCTTCCTTAACTCACTCTCAACTAACTTCTGGACATCCCTGACAACAAAGTTCTCAGCTTCCGAGTGCTGAGCAGAAATTAGCTCGTCTTTGCCTTCACTGAAGGACTTCAGATTTCTCGCAATGTTCTGCAGTCGTGACACGACTCAAATGACTCTGTTGATGTCACTAAATATCTTCTAGTTGAAGGAAGGGGCATTTACTGTGGTTGTGGATGTACTGCAAATCTTCTTTTCTCCCGGAAGTGCCCCTTTCTTCTGAAGACCAACCTTGAGTCCCCATTCTTCTACAGGCTTGTACAGGAGAGGGGGCCATCCCACCAATAGGATCTCTTGTCCAGCTCTTCGGGGGTGCGACAAAGGATGATGGGTGTGACTATAACTACTTCGTGTATGTCCGATTGCAGGGAGTTTCACTGAGAGTGCATTCGATTGACCGTATTCCGGAACAGGAATACGTTCGAGACTATTTCATAATGTCCCCTAGAAACTGAAAGCAATAAAATGATCATTCCAAACTACGAATTAGGATGAGCTGAGATCTTGTACTTCAGTTTCGTATGTTTCTAAAAAGGAATACTGGTCAAGAGACGTTTAGAGACCAATTACATCGTATAGTTTTAATAATAGGCAGTATTTAAATTTTTTAACGATTACTTTTGATCATTGATGATGTTCATCGTTTCCAACAGGATTATCTAGACTACAAACAGCATTACTGTCTATCCTGGGGAAGGTATGTTTTTGCACTTTTAGTTGGTAATTAAAAATTAGGGCCAACAACTTAATGCAGTGTGAAACCTAATAAAAATAGCAGATTCTGTTGGCGGTGTGCAACGTTTCTACTGTTAATTTTGCTGCACTGATTTTCTTGCAGCATACTAACACTCATCCTCAAACTGGAAGAGCTGACGACTAACTATTGCGTACCAATTGCATTCGTTGACGGTGATAGGTAAGACTACGTACTATGTCACTATTGATTAACCTGCTGTTGCAGTCTGTGTTAATTTCTCTGTTGATGGCATTTAAAAACCTTAGCAGCAGCAGCAACAAAAGCAACGGTAACAGTACCAACAGCAACAACAATAACAACAACAGTAAAAACAAAGAATAATGAAAAGAACAACAACAACAATAACAATGAGAAACAACAAAGCAACAATACAGTAAAAACTCGCGTATAAGAACCAGGAAATTAAGAACCTTTAGCACCCAATATATAAGAACCTAGTTAGCCTCATATACAAGCATATGTATTGAGGTAGGTATGAAGTGACATTTGATATATAACAAGTATTAATGTTGCTGGAAAACAGCAACAAACGGAATGCCTATCGATCGGCTTTGATCTGCTGTGTCCTGTTGCTCTAGATCTTGTGTCAGTTTTGTCAGTTCCGATGTTAAATAAATGTGTATATTCTTTTTGCTTGGAATAGGTTTCCAAGGAAAGAAATTAAAAGAATAATGTCAGCGTTTGGTTTTCATTATACCTTGTTTTCAACATACTTTTTATGATTTTGAAGAAGACAAAGTACGATAACTTTAGCACAGCGAGTCTAAACAAAACTGTAGATTTTGCAAGTCTTTCATAAATAACAATATTTTCTCTGCAGAAAGCTTATAACAAATCACTGTTGTGATTCCTGATACATTACGTCAGCTTGAGGAACAAAATGAAATGAAGAACTGTTTCGTTGGCTTTCGTTTGTCTGGTGATATACTAATTCATAACTACTCACTAAAGCCAAATCCTCTATTAAAGAGCTAACTGTGAATTTGTGCTCAATTCCCAAGACCGTGCGTGACAATTACGTTTACTAAGAATGAACAGTACAAACTTATTTATTACATTCAATGTTTTTTACAGTTTTTCTTGTTAGCCTCTGCTTAACTCGAACTAGAACTCAGAAAATGTTGTGGAAAGAACAAATCGGGGCACTTTCCCTTTATTACCACGCGCGCGTGTGCATAATAATTATCAGGGCAACAAACACAAATCGTTTCAACCGATAGGACTAGTCGAGTAATCCGGATATACTATAACGTATATACTAACAAAAGGCAATCCATAAAAATAAATAGGAATAACATATTTCCAGGAAAATCAGTTAAACCAGTTAAACTTGTTTTAAACCGTCTAAACAATGTTGTCAATGACGTCAATTCCAAAGGGAATGCACGTCTGAGGTGGTGAAAATAAACAGCAAATTAAAACAAATTATTAGCATCAGATCCAATTGTGAACTGCTGCACTACTAGAAGTAGCGCTACAATTGTTTTCCTCTTTGTTCTTTCAAGAATCATTAAGTACCCTTTTTATACGAACCTAACACCCTAAATTTTCTTTGATACCATATATATATATATATATATAAGAACCTGCTTAGGTACCCTTGGTTCTTATACGCGGGTTTTTACTGTAGCAATATAGCAACAAGAACAAAAGCATGCAACAGTAGCAGTGAAAGCAACAGCAACAGCAATGACAGTGATAACAATAAACATAACAGCAATAACAACAGTAACAACAACAACTTACAACAACAACAACAACAAGAGAAATTTAAAACAGCAGCAATAACAATAACAGCAATGACAACTTTATATTTGCACCTTACGATTACAATTGTTTTTTTATTTACTTTTCAAGGGTTTGTTTATTTTCTTTTACACCTGCAGTTACAAATATATTATAGAAAAACAACATAATTATAGCCAAAAAGGGAAGCAGTTACCATTTTTGTATAAGCATACTGATACGTTTAAGTAATTGCTTACAAAAATTTTTAAGATATGTACATAATTAAGCCTGAAAAGTTGATTTCCATGCAACTGCACACATAAATATAGTATTTAACAAGTATAATTAAGCAATTGGCCCAACGTGCAGAGGTTTGTCTTATTCCTAAAATTATATTATCACATGTTTTCACATGCTCTTCAAGTTCTTTCCATGTCCTGTTTACTAAAGCGCATCGGTAACAAAAATTTCTACCTTCTGATTGGCCGAGAGAAGTGAACTAGTCGTTTAAGACTATGTCCCCATGGGCAGTATTTCCCTCACTTGGCTTTTCCTCGCTCCCCTCTCTTCTCTCACCCGACCGATTGCCCCTGGGTCTCCGAGGATGAATTCCCCAGTACGCTCCACTATTTTATATAATTTATGTCAGTTGTCTATATTTTGTACCATTATCGTATTCTATTTGTTTGTTTTTTTGTGGGGTTTTTCCTGTATTTTTGAATAATATGCACGTATGCTTTCTAAGAAATATTCTCTTAATAATTGAGACAAAAAATTGGTATGTTGCTTCTGTTTCACTTTTACTGTCTTGTTGATTGGCGTTTTTAATGTTATTTTTCCAGTGTTCCGGAATTGCACTAACTACGCTGAAATATTCTAAAGATTGAATACTGATCAATGCTATATTTTTCTTTGAAATTTTCACAATTAAGTATTTGGGCATCCTCACCACTGAAATCATAAACATAGTTTATTCCCTGTGTTGACCATTTTTTAGAAAAACGTTCGTTTACAATTTTATCTTTTTTCCCAAACCAAAGGAAGTTAAACAAAATTGAATTGAGCTTTGTCAGTTGGTCTTCTGAAGGGTTTAATAAGGTAGTTAAAAGGTGAAGAAGCTTTGGAACAGCAAAATATTTTATTGTTGTTATTTTCCCTATTATGCTCAAATTACGAAACGACCAGATTTTTAGTATTTTTTTACCACTCTTGTTTTCTCCTCTTTGCTAAATGATGTAGTTTCTTCAGAATCTTTGTGTGAAAAAGTTATCCCTAAAAGGCTAAAACTTCTTTCTTGAATCCAATCTAGCTAGTTTGGCCCTCAGGTAGCAAATTGACACCACATCCCCATTTAGCCCCAAGCCTTGTAGCTTTAAAACTTTTGTTGTTTTTAATATTAATTTTTAAACCGGAAATATTTGAAAATTGATCTATATTATGACTATAATATTTAACCCTATCCAGACTAGGATTTTTCGGCCTCAATAAGGCATAATTGGCACATTAGTTAATTAGTCCATGATGTACATTTTGGTAATGAGATATTTTAATGATGACGTCATATGACGTCACAAAGATGCCATCTTGGATTTTATGGGAGCCATCTTGGGTTTTTGATGACGTCAGAATATAGCCTTAAGCCTTAGCTAAGCTAGATTCTAGTTTCTGTGCAAAAAAACCGACTTAGATTAAATTTTTAGGGAAAAAGTCGATCATAAACTTTGCTGCCATGACAACAGAGTTGTTTGTATAGCTTTGAGTTGCACATTAAATTGTCCGCTGATAAATTTTGAGAAAAGTCAGGGAGTTTCATGTTGATAGCATTTCCCGTTTAGGAATAGTAAAACAAAATGCCCATTGGAGGACGAAACGCCCACCCCAGTCTGGATAGGGTTAAACGTGTAAAGGAGTTTAAAAAAACATTTATTTGTACATAACAAACAACATGACAACACAGAAACCTTAGAAATGACATGTATACTTAATTCATCGGTGGCTATGCCACATACTGCAGCATAAATATTTACCTCTTCTGTTCTGGAGCTTTTGAAAGGCTGCAGATGAATTGTTCACATTCTTCAATTGACTTATTCCATAAAACTAAAGGTTCGAATTCAGTCCCGTTTGAAGCATTTCTTTCCGTTGAAACTGTTGAATAAAAACCGGTGAGTTGAGTAGAGCCATTTGAAATGTATGAGACAAAAGTTCAGATTCGTGTCATCATTTTTTTAGAGTATTGACTTCATAAATGTGAATTTTCTTTCAAGTCTTGCATCTCCACTTATAGCCATGATGCGCATTTTCAATTTGACAAAAAGGCAAACGGCAATGAAATCAAGTCACAACTGGCACCACAAACGCTCCTCCGCTGTTTCTGTTTTCTTGTAATAATTGTTAATTGCACAATGCAGGTAATCCAAGAAAAGAGTTATCAATTAGGTCCGCCAAAGAACTAAACACTGCCAAAATCATGTCACCACGACTCGCGCGGGTTAAATCAAAACTCGAGTACGATCGAGGGCAGTCAAGGTCGACTTTTGGATGTGACAGCTGATGGACGATGCAATGTTTTCCATGCGCGTCGCCGAGACGTGGAAGTGAAAAATATGTTTTCAAGCTTGCAATTTTGCACATCGATTTACTAATCATAGTCAATGTCACGTCAAACTTGCAATTTATAAAAGAACTGATCGCGGACAGACGTTTGTCAGAATCCAAAATTTTAAAAGCGTAGAATATGGTCAGTTTACTGGTAATTCAAACCATGGAAAACCAAATAATTATGCACGAATACACAAATTTAAAAGACATTCACAACATCAGCCGAAACGGTCAACTTTGTATTTTGTGTTTGATATAAACGTGGGGGTACAACCGTTTTAAAAAGCCTTGATTTTCCTTATCAACACTCATGCAATGTCAGCGGTTCAGTGGTTGTTGTCAAAACTCGCTTTGCAGTGACTGTGAGGCCATTCAATATGGTGTCGAAGTTTGAATCGTGTTGCCTTTGTTTTCCAGCATACAAATCTTTATGTTGCTATGACAATTGTGTAAGTAACCATATTAATTAAAGTACAAAATCCTCCAAATAAACACAGAAGCATCTTCCAATACTTCATGTTTCGAGACCACCATTTTGAATCTACATGAGTACATCAGAACTAAACCTTCGGCGTTGCATACGTACTTCATGTAGTCTTCCATATGACGGACCATACAGCAAAAATCCTATCGCAGGCGAACAGTGCCAACATTTCATTATGTTGTTGAATTAATGAACGAGTTTATAGCGACTGCAAAACTTGTGACATTATCCTAGTATACAACAGGACAAAAGAGAAAAGCACAACGTAAAATGCACTTTGTTACCTGGATCGCCCGGATCTTCTTCCGCCATCATTATATCTTCTTGATTCGATTTCTTCTCATGCGGGCATATCGAGCCCTTGCAGGATACTTTTTCTATGTCACTCAAAATATTTATTTCATCTCTCCTACCTACAAACTCAAGAAATTCTTCTTCTGAAAGATCTTTAACATCTATATCCCTTGTATAGAGTTTATAGTAAAATTCTTCCAACTTGTCTATGATTTTATTTTGATCAAAGATTTCTTCACTATTAGCAACTTTAATTTTGGAATATGTGTACTGGTATGTTGACGTGTTTCTAGGCTATAAAAGTATTTGGTACATATATGTTGACAAACAAATATAAATGTGAAAACGTAGGTATATAATAACCAGCCCTTTAGCCAGATCCCAAATGTTTTGCACTGCCATCGTAAATTGAATCTACATTGTGCATGTTATCATCTCTAAACAGCTATAAATGTATTGACATCGTGTTCGAAAAACCAAAACGGTTTCATCTTGTTGCAATCACGACGGCAACAAATTAACTTATTCATGGAGTAACTATACGCTTTTTGTACTCAAGTGATTCATGTTGGGATAGTTAAACTACATAACAATGTTCTGTTTTGCTGAGGGAGAGAATCTTTTAATTTATTTGAGCAACACTTGATAAAAATTATGTGATGGACATCTAATTCACCATCCAATTCATTCTTCTTAATATATCAAATTGTGTAAGATACTTACAGACAACCGTAACTTAATTGTGAAGGCTAAATCGAATTATTAATTGGGAAATATATCTCATGGAAAGCAGTTTGTGACGTCTGGACATTTATTTTATTTTCATTTTAGGCTTGCAGACCTTGCCTTGGTGTTTGAATTGGAGCAGGCACCGACGCTGGAGGTAGCTATATGTCACATAATAGAGAATCTTACATAACTACATTCTTACAAATGGCAGATGCATAGCAAAATACGAGTGTCCCGGGATGGCCAATCAGTAAAAATCGATATCATAAAACTGTTCGATAAATATATAACAATCAATAATCATTAGATAAACAATATAAATTTTATCGATCAATCGATAACAATCGATACTCACAACTGTTCAATTATTTAGCATTATCGATTTTATCGATTAATATCGAATTTGATTGACTGTTCTCGACCATCACAATCTCTTATTTGTGACACAGATGTCTTTATGAAAATTAATGAATGGTATCAATGAAAAATCACAGTGACATGAACTAAGAGTCGGTTTCTTGTATAAGTATGCTTTATGCGATGGAAAAGATTTAAACAAACTCTAATACAGTAGTAAAAGTGATAGACGATTGATTATCAAGAAATTGTCATGAGTGTTTTTTATAAGCCAGAACATTTATTTCACGTTAATCGTTTTGATAAATTAAAGATAAACTAGTATCGATAAATTCGATATTTTTGATAAAATCTATAATTATATGTAATTGAAAAATAGATAATTATCGATTACTCACAATGTACCCTGTTATCGATTTTTATTGATTTCCGATATATTTAGCTAATTTTCGTAGATTTTATGGATTGATATCGAATATCGATTGGCCATCACGGGGAGTGTTCAGAATGGATATGTTATCTTTAAGCTGTTATTTAAAGACCCGGAAAGAAGAGAGAAAAAACATAATCGATCACATAGCTCCAAACAAAAGCTGTGGTATTGATGATATCCACCCTAAAGTAATTAAACATACAGCACCATATATTAGCGAAATATTAACCCATATATATAACCTGATATTTCAGTCTGCAAATATTCCAAATGAATTAAACATTTCACTTATAATGCCTGTTTTTAAATCCGGCAGTGAAAATAGTTTTACAAACCACAGACCAATCTCATTTCTAACATGTTTCTCTAGAGTATTCGAAAAAATATTATGTAAGAGACTCATTGAATACATTGATAAAAAGATGATTCTACATGAACATCAACATGGCTTCAGGAAAAACCGATCCACAAATATGACTATCATAGAATTATGTCATATAATTAAAAATGCTGTTCTGGGACCACAACTGTTCCTATTATATATAAATGACATTGTTAACAGTAGTAAGATGACGTCATATATTCTATTTGCTGATGATACTAACGTGTTATTCTGGTAAGAATATTCATGACTTAGAACAACTTAGAGAATTAGCTAAAGTAGCATTATGGCTGAAAGACAATCAATTGACACTTAACATTAAATAAACTAACTACATATTTTTTAAAACGGAAAAGAACAAAATTAAACCAATTAAGATTGAAATAGATGAATGCGAATTGAGTAAAGTAGATAGTACAAATTTTTAGGAATTATTATTGATCAGCATTTAACTTGGACTGAACACATCAATTACATTGCTAATAAGATATCGAAAACAGTTGGTATCTTATGTTAGTGAGACATTACCTTAACACTAGTATGTTACTAACTATTTATAACACTCTGATGTATCCGTATCTTCACTATGGCAACATTGAATGGGCAAATAATTATCCAACTAGATTATAAATTATCCATAAATTACAGAAGAAAGCAATACGTGTAATGACATTCTCTTCATACTATGCACATTCTGCACCTTTATTCCAGAAACTAGGCTTACTGAACATCTTT
>JANVCK010092104.1:0-10012 GCA_026546655.1 Epizoanthus illoricatus
ACTTGCTGTACTTGGTATACTTGCTGTACTTGGTATACTTGTTGTACTTGGTATACTTGCTGTACTTGGTATACTTACTGTACTTGGTATACTTGCTGTACTTGGTATACTCGCTCTACCTGGTATAGTTGCAGTACCTGCTATACTTGTTCTACTTGGTATACTTGCTGTACTTGGTATACTTGCTGTACTTGGTATACTTGCTGTACTTGGTATACTCGCTGTACTTGGTATACTTGCTCTACTTGGTATACTCGCTCTACCTTGTATAGTCGCAGTACCTGCTATACTTGTTCTACTTGGTTTCTCGAGATTATTGATATAGCCACGGGGAAACTAAATTGTAGCCGAGAGAGAAAATTGTAAATTTGAAAGGTCTGTGGGTTTAAGTTAACATAAATGTGGTTATTGCATCAGTAATATCTGAATGTTTTCTATTAAAATGAATTTGTTGCAGTCGGCAGCCTGTGATTAATTAAGGCTGTCAAGATTCAAGATATTTTAGCTAACATGGTTTGCTCTTCATTCGATGTTCGACTGTCTACTTACGGTTTGTAATAAGTAACACATGCACTTGTTTTATCTATTTTTCTAAAATATATGCCTTGGTCTGGTGAATACTGGAGAAATTATCTAAATATTCCGTAAAACGGCCACTTTGCAGAAACTAACCTAGAGCTGCCAGCTTTAGCGGTAAATTTAGCGATATTTAGCGAGAAACGTAAAGAACAGGTCCCACCTAATTAAGGCATATTGATTTTATTGCCTTATCTGATTCTAAACGTTGGACTGATGATATATAGTGATATAAATATGATTCTGCGATGACCAGCTCTCAAGAGACTAATCTTTGAAGTTTGGGACTGATGACGTCACAATTGTGGGTCATTATAAGGAACAAACAGGCAAAAGTTGAGTTTTTCTTGAATATTTTATACTGTATCATTTACTCTTGTTCTCAAAAGATAAAAATGTTCTCTGCTATTCAGTTGCATATCATCCAATAACTTCCTCTCTGTATTACAGACAGGCAACAGTTTAGAGAAACATAACTTTTGCTCTGTTCGTATATCATAATGACCCACATTGATGACATTATTAAGTCGAAATTTGAAGCTCAGTATCTTGAGAACTGATCATTATACACCAATAATAATTATTTCACAGCAGTCACTTCGGCAAGTAGACTCAGTCAAACAAGAAAACAATGACTAATTTTAGGTGAGCCCTGACCTTTTATTGAACGATATGTTATGAGATATAGCACGAGTAATTAGGTCAAATATTGCTCTTTAAACTTGCAACAGTAAACTGATGAATACTGGTCTTGTGGAGGAAGTTCCTTTAACCACACCCATTATTTTTGGTTTAATCAATCCGTTTAGGGTAATGCCATTAATATTTTTCTTGCAAAATTGAAATCTAACAAATAGAAGGCGTTTTAGTTATTAACGTTGTAATGAATCACTGGCAATCGCCAAATCGCTGAACTTAGTATCCACAGTAGCTAATAGCCTTAGGTAATCGATATTACTCATCTGATTCTACAGATCCATTGCACATACTTACTATACTATACTATATTATGCCCGGCGTTCAGCAACTTGCATCTGCTCACTACTTAGTTTCATCCCTAGCTACCAATTCTCGCTCCCTTTCAATTTCATCAAGGTCATGATTATAGGAGAGAATTTTCTGTTTTGGGCAATGTTTAGTGTTTCGATATCGCTTAACGAGTTCATCTTGATAGTTGAAAAATATGTATTCCCTCAACTTTAAGCTCTTCTTTAGATGTGGAAGCGACCACGATGGGTATACGTTGCAGAAGTTGCTGTAAGGTATCCATTCTTCATTATACTTGAATCTGTCGTTATCTTCAACATGTTGAGTACACGACTTTTCAACAAGTTCTCGTGATCCAATCCAGTTAAAGCCGCTGTTTCCACAAGGTTGGTGGTGTGTATTGTGCTTGCTCGCTGATATCACCTTCATGACCAGCAGGTTCTATGCACAGCATCTTACAGTGTGGACAAGCAGCAGAGCAACGTTGACTCACAGAGCTAATCCCTCTCTCCCTCTCCACAACCTCTACCACCAGCTTACTAAGCTCTTTATCTCTAATGCAGGAGGTGAGTTCGGTTCTCTTGGTTCCCCACAGCGACACACTCTTCTCGATTTCAGTTCCTATATCTTGCCAATCTTGTTTCTTCAGAGTTGTGTCATTTAGAACATCGTCCCAAACTCCAGGAGGAAACTTGTCCATCACTTCAAATGGTAAGTCTGTTTTAAGTCGTTTCTTAAAGTCTTTACCAAAATCGCTTTCAAATTGCTGAGCACAAGAAGCGGCCTTACTTACTGCATATTTAATTGTGTGCACCATCTCCTTCCACGTTTCCTCTTCCTCACTGCATTCGACAATTAAGTTTGTAAGAACTTTGTTGTAATGACCTGGTGATTTCTCGATCGACATTAACAAGTCCTCTGCTCTTCCTTTTCTGATGAGCGAAATTAAATCAAGATCAATATGTGCCTGCATTGTATCAGGGGACCTTAACCATTTCTTGTGCTTCACATTATTGAATGTGCGGGAAGCAAGGTAGTGGTGAAACCCATCTCTGACAGCCTGTTTGAGAGCATTTGTAATATCGGATGCTATAGCATGTACTCCGACAACTCTGTTGCATATGTTCACAAACTTTTCCAATAAACGTTCTCGAGAATGTTCCAGTTTCGCAGCTATGTTATTTTTCTCGTCCCACCGTTCCTGAATGAGCTTAAACCGCTCCACCAATAACACAAACACTATTTGATGCAGGCGTTTCTTCTGTTCTTTACTTGATATGTAATTCTGGGGGAACGACTCATAAGTAAATGCAATCGCTGCCCTTACCAGTTCGTCATCATAACGATTTACACTTCGCAGCATACTCGTGACTTGCGATTGCAGCTGCAGCGCAACTTTCTCCACGTTGGGTTTCTCTCTAATACCAACAAACTGCAACAAATTGCTCCAACTTTCCTTCGCTCCTTCCTTACCTCTTTCAATGAAACGTGTATACCATCTGTCAGTTGCAATGTTCATTTCTATCACAAGACTTTTATAAGCGTCACGGATCTTCTGCTCAACATTCAAAGAAGGAAATTCTCGCTGTGCTTGCTCGACATGTTTTCGAAATATTCCGTTGAATATTCTCTTTTGGTCTTCTCTGTTCTCAAGGTGAGTAGGGTTCCTTTCCCACACTGCCTTGAGTTCTTTCAAAATACTCATTTCAATTTCTTCTTCTTTCACATGGAACGTGAATTTTGTCTCGAAAGTATCAGTCAACAGGTGATCCCAGGTTTTTTGTTTCTGAATGACAAAACATTCCCATTGTCTCATCTCATCGATTTTGAATTGCTTATATTCAGGCTGCTCCAGAAGCTCAATAACAACATTCTTCTGTTCTATAAGCTTAACTTTGACGCTTTCGTGAAATTTACTTATTAGGTCCTTAATCTTTGGTTTCTCCTTCTTATCTATATTACGAAGTTCAATTTCAATATGGGAAAACTTTTCAGAGAAGTCCTTCGATACCTGTTCTCTTGCATCACTCAGTTTTTCCTGCATGCTATTATGCGATTGGTACTGCAAGGCTGTTTTGAAATTAAGTTCAAAGTCTGCCGTGTTAATGCAGCTAAGTACCAGTTCAAGGTAATGAATCCATTCTTCGAGACTCTGCCCTTTAAATCTGTACTCATCCATCCTTCGTTGAATGTACCTACGAATATCGCGTACTTTATCTCCATATGCAAAATTTGGTGTGTCATCAGGGGGATTTTCGCCCTTGTTAAGCAATCCCAGGTACTTCACATCGCTCTTAGACTCTTCCTCACTGGTTTGGAAATGCGCAAAGAACCGCTGCAGGCTCTTAACGTCCTTAACTGTTGCATCGTCACAGCTTTGTGATTCATAGGAGGCAACCTTTGACCCTGCTACTTTATTTGCAGCAGTCTGAAGCTCTACAATAAGTTGACGGCGGTTCTGTTCAAAACCATTCAATGCTTCGTTTGACGTATCTACCCGACTATACACAAAGAAAAGTAAGGAACTCATTCTTCCAGCTTTTTCTTCAGCAATGTTAGATCCCTTAAAAGCCAGCATCACAATAGGAAGGACTTCCTTTATTGCTGAATCATCCTCGTTCACAGTTGTAATAATACACACATGAGCTGGGAGAACAGCGAACGTTGCCATACGATTATCTCTCCAAATTGCACCCTCGGTATTGAAATATTCTGGATTTCGTATTCCTTCAGTGTCCATAATTAACACATAATCATAACCACTGCGACCTTCAGCCTTTGCGAGCTGTAAATTCACACCACGAGTGCACTGTCCAGCTGATGTGCGAAGTCGACAGCCAAACATGGTATTAAGCAGCGTGGACTTTCCTGTGCTCTGTGCTCCCATGATGCTTATAACAAACAGTTTTGGTTTTCTACCAAGTTCAGTTTCCAGTTTGTTGTTTAGTTCGGAAATCACATCCTTCACCCAATCAATATTCACGCCACCAGCATCACCATCCATTATCTCAAGAGCAAATCCATCCAATAAGTGTTGTGCCGCGAATATTGGTAGATCTGCGTGTGCACCACGACGAGCGGTATAGATATGACTTAACTCACGCCAAAGGTGTTCAATTCCAATACTTTTTGAAGCATACTCTTTCTTTGCTATGTAATGCCGGTTGATCATATCAGGATCATCAGAATTCTCTGTGTATAGTTCCCAGGCTTTGTCTTTGGTTCTCTTCTCTTTTTGCAGCAATGATTCACATAACTCATTAATACATTTCTCAAACTGCTGCAATCCAGTCACTCGTAACTCAGGATCGGTTTCACTAACTAAGCCTAGAAATTGCCTAAGAAGGGGAAGATTAATTTGTTGGCTTGCAATCTCACGACAGATGTTAATTAGTTCATTGCGTTGTACATCCATATCTCTTCGTTCAATCTCACTACCACGAACACGTTTCAGTTTCAACTCTATTTCACACTTTTTTGCAAAATGTTTCTGCATTTTAAGCTTCTGACGGGCCTCACTAATACTTACGCCGTCCATTTGTCTGCCAATCTCCTTGAGACCTATGATCTTATCATCTATCTTCAACCGCGGTGTATTGATTTCTGATAATGGTTTACGTCCAGTAGCATGGAAGGTTTCGCAAAGATAAATAATAGTACCTGTCATTTCTCGTGATACATCATGAAAACTACCTGAAATGGCCATTACATCACCTTCCTCGGTATAATCTGGTTCAGGCAAATCGTTTCTATTTCTCCACCTCACAATTCTTTGGTTCTTTTTTAGACTGCTTTGCCCACTAATCTCAACCGTTGGGTTGTCTTCTGGTTTAAGTTCAACTACGATGAAATCGGCAAATTGGATAATAAAAGGCCACAGCGGTTGGAAATCTCCTCGTACGTAAAGTGTAAGCCACGGATCGTAATTTTGTTCATTCTGTAAAAATCCTACGCCCAGTTCTGCCACTGTTCCACAAGCTTCTTTATAGCTAGAACTTGGTATATTGCACTTAAGGACCTCATTGATCAAATGGGCATTTTCTGTCTGAGCCTCTGATCGATAGGATACAAAGGCTATTCGTGGAAGAGTCGTGTCTGTCATTGCTGCCAATACACCTGTTGCAAGCTTGATGTTGGCAAAACGTAGAGCTTCGACATGGTGTAACAAGCGGGATGCTGTAACGTTGATTCAAAAGTAAACGGAACAGTTGACATTTAGCAGACAGCCTACAACGAGAAAGCAGATCCAAAAGCAAACAAAAAGGATTGTCTATTGTTTTGCTTGATTCATTACTTTTTTTCTTTCCCCACTTGTGCTTTGCTTTGCCGGTTTCAGACAATATCTGTTTAAAGGAATCAATTCGGTGGCACAAAGAATACAAAATATCTTTGTGAGAAGAAAGAATTGTCGAATGTAATTCTTTATCGATACAGAAGTCTGCCATGCTGACAGTTCGCCTTCTTATACCTTCGCAATTCTTTGCTTCTTTATGCCACTTGAGTCCACTATAATACACTTGACCACAGTCCATTCCATATTCCTGTTTAGTAGAACTGAGCTTCCAGAATGGCATTTGAACTTGCAACTCTTTATTTTTTCTCGGACCGTTATGGCCATCTCCCAACCAATTGAGGACCCAGACTCGAGATTCCTTCTCTCTCTTCCATGTTTTTCCAGTTTGGAAGTTGGTCAACGTATCCCATCGCACATAGGCTAATCTATTCATTACCTTTGTCACTGTTCCCACAGCTTCTATCTCACCATCACCAAGAGCGCGGCTATTGCTACTGAACCTAAACTTTACTTTTGCATTTCGCTGAAATCTGGCATTAAGAATTGCAGATATTTCTCTGGCAAGAATTGACAACCCATTTGGTACCAAGGGAGTTAGAAAGTCAAGCTGATCTTCTTGATATCCCATAATCTCTGCTCTTTCTTTCAAGGCAGCTGAAAGTTTAATATTAGGTTCGTTCTTTAGCGCAGAACAAATCATCTGTGCTGCTTGACGACATGCTAAAGCATTATCGAGTTCACCAAAATTCAGACGTTTTTCTAATTCAAGTAACTCTCGATGCAGATCACCGGTGTGAATTTCCTTTATGTGTTGTGCTTCATTTGATGTTTCAACCTTCGCTTCATCAAGAAATGTCTTTAGTATTGGATCTAATACAATTTGTCCCCGCAAACCTACAGGATCTATCATCTTGCGTACCATCTTTTGTGCTATTCTAGAGTTTTCTTGAGTCCCACTTGCAACGTCAAGGAGTACCTTATGGAACTCCTCGATTCTTAGAGCTTCTACCGTAAAGTCAACTTCCATATTATTCCTTGAATATTGTAGTTGAATGTTCTGGATTTTATGAAATATATTGGCTAAAGTTTCAACAAATAACTCAGGCTGTTGGTTATAAAATCCTATTTGTTTAAGAATGTATTCCTTCATTTCTTCAGTTGCAATTAACATCTGAGACTGTTGATTGCCACATCCTGTTCCTCCGAGAGGAGGTAGTTCTTCAGACGTTTTTCCACGTTTTAAAAGAGCATAGACTTTGGAATCCCAGGCGTTCTTTATCAGCTCTGCTGGTTTTCTGTATTCTTCACCATGGTCTAAGAGAAGCTCCCATACTGGCAAGAGTGCATCTCGTGTACCCCGGTCAATTACATACCATGTTGCGTTGTTTTCTTGAAGCAATTTGCAAAACATTTCTTGACTTGTTGTAGGTGGCCCGAGAGCTTTAACTTTCATCTTGAACTGCGCTTCTACGTTCTTGCTGGAAGAACCTGTACTTGTTCCAGACATATCGATTTTTTCTGTCTTTGTTGAACCAGCCACGGACCAAGTAATTGCACTATATCCTGCGGAGACCTCTAATCCAAATTGTTTTCCAGATGCTTTTAGCAGTGTCGATTCTGTTGTTTCCTCTGTTGTTTCCACATCAACAATGCGAAAAAATGTACCTCCCAACGTCTGTACACCTGCAGGCACATAAGAGCCATATTTCTCTAAGAAACGCTGAGCTGCCACGCTGTCGCATATTTTAAGTGCTTGATTGCTCGCCTCGTTGTCCAGCTGCATCTCATGCCTTGGAATCCGAAATGCCTTAGTTGGTTGGACTATGTACTGTGTTGTGGAGGCATACGTACCCTTCCTTGTCGAGTAGCTTGTCTTTGTCTCATCTGATTGTTGGTTGTAAGATGATGCTGCACTTGCATGAAATCCAAGATAACTGCCAGACGCATCTGAAGCTATACTGAGACCTGCCGATTCCACCGATTTAAAAAAAAAATTCGAAGCACCTTGTTTAGTTGTCTTGAAAAATGTTGCATCAAAGGCACGCGATGGGTTTAGCCATTCCACATACTCTGGGTTTTTTAATATTGGAAAAGGTGGTCGTTTTGATGTCGCTTCAACGTCTCCTACAAACCAATTGATACCATATCGTGCAACCCCACCGCTGGCTGCGGATACCACTTCCTCATTTGTGTCGTAAGGTTTCAAGGAAATATTTTTTTTCAGCAATCTTTAGATCATTTTCTATGCTATTTAGCAGCTGATTTGGATCATCAAGCGTGTCTATGTTCCAGTTCTGAGGAAGTTCTAATTTAGCGGTGATCTCTTTCATTCTTTCCTGAAATTCCTTTTTGTTTTCTTTGAACAGTTCTCTTGCGTTGCTACGTGTGTCATCAACGAGCTTCTTTGCCTCTTTTATTCTCTTCATGTGTTCGTTTCGTCTCTCTTCTTGCCTTTCTTTTTCTTTTAAATGCTCACTACTCTCATTCGAATATAATCTTCTCAAGCATGATCGACGCTCACCCAGAAGGGTTTCGACAATTTTACTGAACTGGTTTTCTGACATATCGGCCGCAGATCTGATACCTTGTTTTTCACACTTTTCTGCTGTTTCGAGTCCTAGGCCATAGTTTATGCATTGCTTTCTTATTAAACTTCCTTCCGCAAACAGATTTTCAACAACTGACCGATCACAAGTATCGACATCCTGTAGAAGCTTCAACAGTTCGGAGTACTCTAGCATTTGCAGTTTATTTATTGTTGAACATCTATCGGTTAACTTGTCAACCCATGTCTTTTCGGCATCAATACCGTTGTGAGCAAGTGCACCTCGAGATTCTAGCTTCTGTCCCAATTTATTGTTCAAAATGGCATATAAACCGCTTATATCACCTGTATTTTTCTTCTCGTTATACAATCTGAAAGCCAGTTCGCCAACTGTCATGATGCAGTCGAGAACAAGCTGTAATGCCTTATCGATCAATCCATTGCTTTGTAGTATATCGCGCAACTTCGTGTCTAATCCTCTTCGAGCCTCTTTGGACAACTGAGCCAGAAAATGTTTTTTCTGAGTAGAATCTTTCAAGTCACTGACTCCTAGATGCAGCTCCCTGATCTCCGCCTGTATTTCACTCTGATCGTTCATTGTCTTGAGCTCCGATATCCTCTGCTTTAAAATACGTTCTGCAAGTATATAAAAAAAAGTTGGGAATCATTAGGAATCAAACCTTGTGCACAGGGTAGAGGCTGTGTTGCTAGACCGAAAATTTTGACAATAATAGTCCTTATAGCTGACGTGTAGCAACGAGTTTCTATTAAAAGTTCTTATGTCTAAACTGCCCTAATGTGTGTTCTAAGAGGGAGGGGCTACAGTATGGAGAAAATACAGTAGTTTGTTAATTAATTATTAACCATATTTTGTGATCTAGCAGTTGCAGGTCTAGAAGTCAAATAAAAGCAAAAGCCAGCAGTATTAATTTCAATTGTGACGTACATGTCTCACTTTTGGAGCTCTATGGAAATAGGTGCTCAAGTCACCTTTGGTAACACACTAAATTTAATACCCAGATATTTTAAAAAATTGTAGAACTTTTGCTTTTTTGTAAAACGTTCTGTTTGTAAATTGCTGTTTAAACACGAATAAGTGTTTGATAGCTTTAGTTATATGTGTTATCACTATTTGAACGAAAGTTAGACAGTTAAAGCCCATATATTGTTACTGATGTTGTATCCAGCTATTTTATGGACCAGTATGTATATTTTAAGTCTAAACATTTCCGAGTACATCAAAATAATGACGTAATTACATGGGCTCAAAATACCATATTCCATAACACCATTGTGAAGTAAATTTTGGTAACCGAGTCAGAGTTGTACGATCTTCAATTACATCAACAGTTGCGATTACTTGTACAGTATCAAACCCTGAACACCTGCGAAAGCTATGGCCGATTTAAGTTGAGAGTCAGAAAAGCAATCGTGACTGACAACAATTGAAATATTTAACCTTGAAGAAACCTGAAGAAGAGAACCTCTTGGAGCGGCCATATAATATTTGGTGGATAATCCGGGTGACGATCCAGGTACCTCTCGCAATGTAAAGTTCTCCTAATTCAAACAAAGGTAAATAGCAATAAGGAAAGCGGTAACGATAATGA
>JANVCK010092215.1:0-19906 GCA_026546655.1 Epizoanthus illoricatus
ACTAGAATCAACTATAATGAATAAAATAGCACAGAAAAAGCGACGAGAGATGTTGTTTTCCCGATATTTCGGACAGTTAAGCTGTCCTTCTTCTGTCCTTCTTCCCGAAGGGCAGCTTGACATCTCTCGTCGCTTTTTCTGTTATTCATTGTAGTTGATTATAAAAGAGTAATGTGACCATTATAGCAGGGTAGGAGGTCCATATATAACTCAATCCAAACCTTTTCCTTAAATGTTCTAGAGGCTTCAGGAGACTTTGGTTTGAAATCGGTTAACTATATTGCGAAACAACCTCTGCTCATAAATTAATCTGTAGTGTTCTCCCGGACGTCTTTGTTGCTTCACTCAACTTGCGTAGGAAGAAAAAAGGACTTATTATCACGTAAAATTGTTCAGCTTACAATTGTAGTCAGTTGTGATCGTACCGAACCAATAAGATTGTGATGACTTAGAAGTCATTAAGGCCGCTAATGACAGCTTACGAGCACTTTTCGCTGCCATATTTTACACTGACGAGTTCCACCTGCTATACCACATGTCTAACGTTGCTCGTTAACATGCAAAATGCTGTATATTAGATATACACGACATAATTATTATACATTTGGCAACTTCTAAACGACTTTTAAAATTTGAAATGGTATTCATTTATTTAATTTTCAGTTTCAATTTTTGTTATAAACTTAACAGCAACACTTTATAACAGGGCCAGAAGAATGTACACAGCAAAAAAACATTTGTAAATCAATACTGGCCTCATAGCTTGCACAATATGTTGAAAACGGTTGATGCAATTTCATTCGATTTCATTCTTCGATCTTCAGACACACGCGCCTCAAATTACGGAAAAGTATTAATTTCAGTTTGTGAAATTGGTGAAATTAATACGCCGGGCTACTGGCAATTAACAGCAACGCTTTCAATTTCATTCTCGGTAAATATAAAATAGCTTCAATTCTTCGAGCTGGACAAGACACTGTTCACAGAAGCTCTGGCACCCACAAGTGAACACAGAGTCTTCTTGAGCCCGCGTTTTCTGTACGCTGACAAAATCTCCTTGTCCTTGGAATGGAGCCTGGAATAGAGCCGGACTGGGCTAGGCTAGAGCACAAGGTACGCTACAAGTTAACTTTTCTCTCAGTACCGACAAGGAACAAGTAAAACGAAAATAGCTGCCGAAACCTTCGAGTGTATCAACATGTTGGCCATATGCCATCTGGCATCCGTCTTCATGTCCACTCGACAGGGTGGGTGTATAAAAAGTGTAAAGAATGCGCCTTTTTAAAATCAAATTCAAAGCCAGTTTTAATTTCTAGAAGTGATCGCGATAGCCGGCTTTGCGATTGATAATGGACAAGTAATTCTCTTTTGGCTTTAATTAGCTGGTTTTAAACGCCGAATTTCTGCAGCATCGAACGGCAGAAATAGCAGAATAGTCACGTACGGGGATTCGAATAATTAAATACAGCAACTGACCGCATTAATTTGGACAACGTCTGTCGTGTTGAATGATAGAAATTCTACTTCATTCAAAATAGAAAACATGTGTGTACCCTTTTAGAGGGGACAGTCGGGTTCAATACCGAGTTTTGAAGGGTCTCCGAGAATTTTCACGGTGTTCTCAACTTCAAAATGTACAATTAAAGATTATCTTCATCGAGTTTTTATGGAAATTGCGTAAAACTTTTAGAATAAATCTTGAAATGAAAAATGGGGGAGGGAACTGAAAAAAGTTTTTGGTAAATTAAATATTAAGTTTTAAATGGACGGACACCAGCTCGTAACTATATCACTGTTTGTTACATTTCACAAAATTTTCCTACCTAAAACAATCTCTCTAATTCTTTATACGATACTAGATAATAACAATAATAATAATAATAATAATAATAATAATAATAATAAATAAATAAATAATAATAATAATAATAAATAAATAATAATAATAATAATTTACTGATTTATAGGGGTTTTAAGGAGAACGTATACTGGCAAAACAGTAATAGAGATAGTAACCGGGATAATTATAGGGATAAAGGATATAACTCTTTGCTTAATAATTTTAGTTATAAGGGATAAGCATCCTCGACAAAAATTGGGATAAGGGAAGGGAATGAGAGTCCTCAAAATTATAGGGATAAGGCATAACCTTTCACCCCCCAACAGGGCCTCTTAACTCGACAATACGATAGCTCAGGAAAAGTCGTCAATTGCCGGATTTCTGCTTGAATTATTTAATGAATTTGTTGCACCAGTCGACACAGGCAGATATGTGGTGTTTATAAAAATGCACTCCAATAGAGCAGATGACCTATGACTGAATTATTTTCTTACTCAGAAGACTGATTATCACCCTTCGTGTTTCGGTATGTTCCGTGGCTCGGTGAACTCATTCTCTGAGCTAAGATTATTAAAACCTCCAGCAGTGGCATCCAGGTCAGAACTGTAGTCTGCTGTTCCGGCTTTGGGCTGTTGGCTGATCCAGGGTAACTTAGAAACGACTAAGTCATGATTAGAAAGACTGATATCATAACATCTCAACACATGGAAAATGATCGAGAAATCGAAACCAATTTCCTTACATGCATTAAACTTATAACTGACCTTATAACTGTATAACCGCAAAGCTATATGTGTTAATACTGTTAGATCTAAAATAGTCAAGGAAATCCATACAGACCTATGAACGTTACTGTTTCAGCTAAATACATATATATACATCAGTTACTCTTTGTTTAATACTTCTGTTCGTTCGATTTCATTTTATTCCTGCAGCTGCTAGCTTGTCATGTTTTCAAATGGAAATCGCTGTAGCTGGGCTGAGTGAAACAACTTGCGATTGCTTGCGGTTGCAGTAATGAAGACTTTTAGGCTCTTTACATGAATGAGTTATTTCCAACATCCAATCCGTCTGTACTGGTTAAATTAATCCTTTTAAGGATTTAAAAACACACTCTAAGTATTTTTCAGAGAATCCCCAGCACACTTTGAAGATCATTGCTGGAGCTGGCTCAGTTTGGAGTACAGGTTTGAAAGCAATATCATTTTAACAATTGTATTCGTGTAGACTGGTAACTCAAAACGTTGAAATGTTTATCCTCAACCACTCGGCGTATCGTATCTTGTTAGTTTTATTTAATATTCCTATAGCTCGGTGGTTCGTATATATCCATAGAAACATTGTGCATCCATATTGTTAGCTCAAACCTTTCACCCTCACGGCGAAAACATAACATGTATATATCAACTCTGAGTTGATCAATCCCATCATCTATATTGTGGTTTTGTGATCTTAAGGCAAGATTCTCCTTTATTATTCAGATTATTTGTATCTTTTGTATTCTATATGTCCTGGTACTATAGAGTAGGAGACTGTATTAACAGCCCAAGCTGATCTGCAAAGCCACAACAACTAAACTCTCCTTTTGCTCTGACGAAGGGCTAGCGCTCGAAACGTCAGTTGAGATCTTTCACCCTCACGGCGAAAAACATAACATATCAACTTTTAGTTGATCAGTCTCATCAAATCATCTATATTGTGGTTTTGTGATCTTAAGGCAAGATTTCCCTTTATTATTCAGATTATTGGTATCATTTGTATTCTATATGTCCTGGTACTTTTCAGTATGAAACTGTATTTTAAAACAGCCCAAGCTGATCTGCACAGCCACAGTAACTACACTCTAGGTTTGGCCAAAATCTGACCACGCATGCGTTAAATACATAGCTATACATCAGTTATTATACAGTATACTGACTTAATTTCCGACAGCTTCTGTGTGCATATGTTATTTGTATTCTCCGCAAACAATGCGGTGATATATCATATCGTTCATTATGTTTCCTTTGAAAACAATTAAAACGGCGGATGGCCAAGAAAAATGTTAGAACCTCAAAATAAACTACAAATCAGTCATTGAACCATACGGGAGGAACAACTGAATGGATGCGCATGCGCAAGGCCTCGATTGGTTTATGTTAATAATAA
The DNA here is from genome assembly GCA_026546655.1 of Epizoanthus illoricatus. NCBI lineage: Eukaryota > Metazoa > Cnidaria > Anthozoa > Zoantharia > Epizoanthidae > Epizoanthus > Epizoanthus illoricatus. The sequence continues at coordinate 3,989 of JANVCK010092215.1, forward strand.
ATAATAATAATTAATATTTAAGCATTACACAAGCTCTCAGTGCTTTACATAATAAAAGAAAACTCTAAAATCATTGGTACAAAACTATGTTTTATCTATTAAAATTCTAGTATTTAATTTAAAAAAAATTCTAAAAAGATGGATCTTCAGGTAAGAGTCTGACAACTGAGTCTGACTTTCTAATAGATAGAGGTAAAGAGTTCCAAAGTTTAGTAGTAGCAGCTGCGAAAGATCTGTCCCCGTAGGCCTTGGTGTTGGATTTGGGAACCAGAAGTAACTCTTGATTTGTAGATCTTAGTCGGCGAGAAAGCTTGTATAGGGTTATAAGTTCGGTAATGTATTCTGGTGCCCAGTTAAGTTGTGGAGAGCTTTGTAAGTGAGTACAAGCATCTTAAAATCTATTCGGGATTTGATGGATAACCAGTGAAGGCGTTGGAGAACGGGAGTGATGTGGTCGTTCTTGTTCGTACTTGCAGCGGCGTTTTGGACGCGCTGCAGCTTGGCAATTTCTTTGTCTTTGTCAACGAGAATACTATTGCAGGTGTCCAACTTTGACGATATAAATGCGTGAACTAGTCTTTCACAAGTTTCTCTATCAAGGTGTTTCCGGATTCTACTAATGTTTCTGATAGCAAAGAAAGCTGATTTGCATATGTTGTTTATATGCTTTATCAAATGGAGATGCGAGTCCATAGTCACTCCGAGGTGACCATTAAAGGGGAGCTGAACCTGACATTGATTCCTTCTTAATAACATTATTTTGGTTCGTGAAACAATGTTTCAAAGTAGTTTTATGCTTAACGAGAAAATTCTACGAGGAATAAAGTTTTTAAATCGTGAATTCCGTGGATTTTCCCGTTTTCTATACATTTCTTCCAGTTATCAACACTGTTGTCTTAAATGAAAGACAGGAACTGACATGACTTTAAGTTTTTGAGCGCGTTCATTCCTAATCGACTTTTTCAAGTGGATATAAACTGTATAATGCGCTCTTGGCATTGAGTCTTGGGGCATTTCTGACAAGCATAAACTGATCCATACTGAGCAATCACGAATGCCAAACGCAGTTTCATTCTGCGCTAGATCAAAATAGAAATAAAAGTTAATTTGGTGATTCCAAACCTTAGAAGTAAATTTTTTGCATAATCAGTCCAATCACCTTCTTTTATTGACGGCGCATATATACTGATAACTGCGAGTTTGGCATCTTATCGACACTTGAAGATTTATCCGGACTGAACTGAAATGCACAGCAGCTTTGAACTGCTACTAGTACTGGTACTTTTTTTGGTAAGAATGAAATCTATTCAGGGACCTTTTCTTCATTTTGATTCAGTATTTCAGAATTTGTTCCATTAACTGACTCGTCTTTAGTGATTAAGATTGTGGTAATCACTTTGCCTCTCCATATTTAATGACTTGCCGAAAGTGGATTTGGAGTGGTATCGGTAATGAGATTGGACCTCTGTATTGCCGTCTTGTCAATATTTCCTATTCGCTATTTCTTTCAAACCCTTTCAGTGGCCAAGTACTTTCTGAATTTAGTCTTCATTGTAAAATTATTTTATCACTGGGCTATCATTGTCTTATCACTGTTTTGTAAACACGAAAAAATTAAGTTTAGTTTTCGCCAGGTTTTGCACTGAACATTTACCGAGCAACAAAATCTTTCACTTGATAACAAAGCTCCATCTATCATGGCTAATAAACTAGCCGAAAATATTTTATCATTGTTTGAAATTGTTAGTCTGGTGGACGATTATATTAAAAAAAATTGTCTTCACTTGCCAAATGGGATTTGATCTATTTGTGTGCCAGTGATTGGGGAAAACCTTTTGCCCATTAGCAAAGTTTTTGTCAGCATTTAACGTTTATGGAAGCAAATTATCGTCATTAATTGACAGTCATTGTTTCCGGAGCAAGTAATTTCAAATTTATGGAGATCTGGAGCGCGTATAACCGATTGACATATTTAGCAAAATAATGCTAAATCACAGTATCCGAGCCGGTGTGGCTTTAGTCTCATATTCCCACAGATATTAATGAGATGAGCCTGCCATATTATACTGTCATTTGTTTTGAAAGCCAGGAAAGCCAGGCCATCTTGGTTCACTGAAAACCATCCGGCGAATTCGCTAATAAGAAAAGCCATTTCCAGTACTGGGAGTCTCATTTTGATCAAAGTCCACCAGCCATTCCGAGCAGAAAATATTGTTTATCGATATCACACTCAAATCTCCATCAGTTCAAGGTTTGTGGCTCTCGAGCTCATTTATGGTTATTTTAGACTTTTCATATGTTACTTGTCTTCTTGTACATCAGTTATAGTTTAAAAGGAGCCATTATATTATTTGAAGTAGGAATATTTCTTGAGCTTTAGAACATTACACGTTTACAAATCAGAAAGGGTAAGCTACTTGGAAAAGCAATTTCCGAATCCGAACTTCAGTCTGAAAACGAAAAAACTTAGAACTATTACTTTGATAATTCAGTCTATGTAATTCGTTCGATATGAATTGCCAAACACATAATTTCCAAGCTAGCGGAAATCCCAAGCGTGGATTGCATGACAGCCTAAAATTTTAGACTAATAACTGAGAAAATACGTTGCTTTGGTCGATTAGGGTCTTGACAAAATATATATCTCTGACAAATTTAAATACAAATTTAATTAATATGTTGGTAGAAGTAAAGTGACTTCAAGGTTTTTCGTCTGTAATTTAGATTTTATCTACCATCATAAAACACATGAACAGTTTGTTTACCATTTTTCCGGTTTAGTAAGAGCTGCACAATAAAAAAGTGTGATCACAATTAACATTTTGAGTAATGTAAGTAATCAGGTCTTTGTAAAATAATTATCGCAAATGAAGAAAACTTAGAGTGTTCGTATCAAAGCAAGAGCTTGCGCGGCTACATGTATTCTAATAGAATATGACACTTTGTTAAAAATTGATTTTTATGTTTACAACATTTAATTTTGTATTCAAAGGTATTGAAAAATTTTCTACAAACGAAAAATATTTTGCAATCAGCTTCTGGCCCGTCCAGAGTCGGAAGACGATCGATTTCAAGAAACAAACTCACGAAGAAAAGTAAATTGAATTGGACCATTATATAGCTTTGAGCAAATTCATCCCATCTCTAGAATTATTTCGCAAGCTTTTTTGATTTGACAAGACATTGAAGTCGCAAGAACAATCGAAAATGGCAAATAAAAACCACGATTTATTGGCAAGTCAAGACGAAAATCAAGCTTGAGAGAGACGGAAAGACAGAGAGACAGAGAGACAGAGAGACAGAGATACAGAGACAGAGACAGAGACAGAGACAGAGACAGAGACAGAGACAGGGAGTAGAGTATGTGTGTGTGTCATTAAAATATGTATCTAGCTTTAATATATAATCAGCCCACGCCATATGTAATGTAACCGAATATATATATATAATATATATATATCGATCATCAGATTTTGTTCATAGTATCTATGGGCATTGAAGCCAACACTGCCATTTTTGCGAACTCATCGAGATGATACATATAGAATTTTCCTTCAATATAAAACACAATTTCAATGATTTTCCAAGAAATTGAAAATGACATCGAATGAGCTGTATTCCCGTGTTATTGACATCTTCACAAGAACAAAATGATGAATATTCAAAAGCGATCGATAAAGAGATAAACTGTGAACGGGATATGTGCCTGCACAAAATGATAACAGGCAAATATAATTCGAATAAACTTTCAATAACTTGCTGGTTAACATATATGAAGCAATATTAACGATTTTGGTTGAAAGCCACCGAGCCAGTTGTAAAGCTTTAATCTAAAGCGATTCTAAGAGTAACAATCTCGCCTTATATTTGGCGTCCCTTCCAGCAGGTGCGCAGTGCAATCGTGAAACGATGGAGAAGTGCTATAAATTAAAATGTTAATCAGTTTTATTTAAAAAGTATTTGGATGATAAGAGCTCTCACCATTACTCTTGCATATTTTCAATGGCGATAGGATTAGCGCACGATTGTAAACTGTAAATTATTTTCGACTGATACAGCAATTACAGACTGCGAATATTTCCTCATTGTTCTCTCTCTCCAGTTTTCGTTTTTCTCCACGATTTCATGAGGAAGATGAGAGACTTGTCGCAGTGTACATCTGTTACCCTGATTATAAAAATCGGGTGAAGAGCAGAGCCGTCGATTGCTATTGATTAGCAATTAAGTTGGCTGACTCAGCTAAACATGAGAAGCACCAGATCATAAGAAAATACGAGGAACCTAATAAAAATCGATGTTTCATGCTAAAGTGATCGGCCCCTATTCTCTCCCAATAATACTGTTTACTCTGCTGCCATATTGGTATGGAGAAGATAGAGTTCGATACTGACTGGAGTGCCAAAATATTTTGAAACATAACTATGAGCGCGTAGGCGGAACATTTGTGTATAAACGGCGTCATCACACTCGCAACATAGCTGAATACGATAGCATCCCGCACTTGGTCAGTCAGTCAAGGTGCCTTGTCGTCAAGAAACTGGGTTCACTCAGGTATGATGATTTTAATGTGAATACATTCTATGATTAGTGCCAGAAGTTCAATTTTCAGGTCCTTTGCTAAGACGCCGCGTCTCTCGTCGTTGTCGACATGCCTATCCTAGAATCACACGCGACTACAAGTCATTGTCGTTGAAGGAGCACCGCTTCAGTTGGTCTTCTTCTTAGCCTCCGATCAGTGATTGATTCAGTGCTGTGAGTTTCCTTAAAAAGCATAAGAATCATGAGATAAAGCAGCTTTGCAGAGTGGTGTCTTTTCGGTGAAAAATTGTGCTGCCGGATATTTTGTTCCAGTGCCGGTATACAGCCTTCTTTTATGAACGGAAGCAAACCGTTTCAAATTCAAAGGGTAACAAATAACCGTAATGCATGAATAACATTTTCCATTTTTAATAGAAATGTTCTTCATGGTTTTGCAAGAAAAAAGTCTATTGTTTATTTCTAGTCAAATTACTAATTAGTTATTTATGACATCTAATGACAAAAGCGTAGATTATTTTTGCAGTTTTCAAAAAGTATGAACACTTTTGATGTTTTATTTTTTATTTTCGCTACTGCTTGTGACGGAATTGTGCTAGACTTATTTTCTCTTATAATATAAAATGCCAAAATACACGACGGAAAAGGAAGTGATTAAAACGAGATACGATGCTCAGCCCATGACCAAGCACACTTATTTTTAGACTATTAAAAGGTTATATATCACAGTGTTTTACTGAAACTGTCAAACAAAACTGAGTAAGATCTCTTAGTTTCTCAATTTGTGGGTATAAATAGTGGCCGCATTTCAAATAAAAGCTATTCAGTGATGAGTTTATTAACGTGGCACAGCTTGTTTCTTTTAAACACCTTTAACATCATGCACAGTAAAATATCAAAATGGTATAAAAGTCTTGGTTGAAAGTATTTACTGATCTGTTGTACAGTTCTAGCCCTATCATTAATTTTAAGATTTTATCGCGTTATAAGACGATCTGATCGGTAACGTAAAATTTGGCAATGAACCCTAGCTGGGCTTTTCTTGGGATTATTTTCGTGGGCTATTACTGGAGAATATAGTTTGAACATAAACAACAAAAACACCTGTTTTGCAAACATTTGGTTAAACGTATTGTTTTGCTTTATTTAAATTGTTTCATTTTTTGTTCTTAATAGGGGTGATTCTTGCTTGCTGAAGGTAGACGAGCTTCAGGTAAATACACTCACTCCTGCGTTTGATATATACGTGCAGTTTTTTGTTCATTGTTTTCGAATGTCGGGAAAATGGTCCTTTGTGGTGAAACTCGGAGCCTGCACTATATTCATGCATGATTACTCCTGCTTCTTTTAAGAAGAGAAAACTGAGACGACAAAAAACTGCAGCGGGGTACTAAAAAACTAGTCTGAATAAGTATTCAGAAATTTTACCAATATTGGTGATTTTTGTAACGGTCTAACTTCTTTATTTTATCCAGTATCCGTTCTGTCAAACTTCCCGTGACTTTTCCGTTAGCGACCGATAATTTCGCAAGAGCAGTGCGTGGGTAGAGAGAGATCTTAACGCCAGACTCGCTGGAAGCAGCAATTGTCATCCATCTTGGGATCTTCTCAGCTGTGCTTTATTGTTGATACCGGAAAATATGGAGGTTAGTCTTTCATTTCTCTTAAGAAGCAGACTATCTCAAATAGCCATTTAGAAGTACTTCTAAGTCAACTGGATGAGTAAAGTGACTATATGAAATGAGATACATGCATGGTAACTTTGCGTTAGCTGCTAAAAAAAATAGTTCCTCGCGCCCGTTTAGTTGCCTTGCTCAACACTACACTTGTTACTCTGTTTAAACAAAGTCTTGTCATATTCCGTTTTATGACAGATATTATTGCATGGTAAACTAAAAATTTACATGTAGAACGATCAGTTTCTCTTCCTTTTATGCCTCAAAGCAAACCCTGTATTTTTGACATCCACAGAACTTGAATAATTTCAGAACATGTCTTCAATTGTTTTAGATTATAGTATTAATCAGTATCAAGAGAATTTTTCAAACTGGCAAAAACACCTGAGAAAGCTTCATTTTCACACAACAAAGAATAACGCTGACCATCTATGCGAGTTTATGTGATCTCCCGCTTTTTATGATAAGCTAACTGTTGTCAATTTTGGAAACAAAAAGACTAATTAAATGCGAAAGCGATTGCTCAAAAAGCATAGAAAGTTCATTTCGGCAAAACAAACATGCTTAGATTTCAGAAGGATGTAAATTTACATTAAATTTAGCATCTATACCATCTCGTTATTCAGATTTAAAAACAAATGTTTTTATTGTGATTTTAACAGTTTCGGGTTTAACATTATATTTTAATATTTAAACTTAAATGTTTCCATCCGGTATAGTTTCTCTTGCATAACCATGGCAGCAAATTTTTGAATAAATGCGCCCTGCTACTTGAATTGAATTGAATGTTGCAATTTTACGGTGAGACAAAGTTGTGTCATTCTCGCATGGCGGCAGGTATATACTGATATAATACAAATGAATTACGTACGTTTTGCTCAAGTAAATATTTAATTGTTAGTTATGTTCTTTTTATTGCGTTTTCTTGAAGCGAAACAAGTCTTCCCATTCCAATTTCAATTTCTGGGCACTAATTTATCAAGTTTAGTTGCTGCAGATATCGAACGATCCAAGGGAAAGCCTAACAGTGTGTCGCTTGCATATCAGAGACATTCCAATGTAAACAATTTATGTACCTTGTCAAATTGTACAAATCTACTTTCGACTCTACTAGAGTATGATATGGTATGCCTCAATGTTTCAAACACTTCAGTACCAAATAAGGCGAAAGTCAAATACAAATAAACATCTTACATATTGTATATTCGGATGTGAACTGTCAAAAACTAATATTAGACTTGCACGCTGCAAGTCTATTATTATTTATAGAGGGCGATCTAACTCACAACGGAGTCCCACTAGTAAAAGTGCTATATTTTATGGCTGTCATATGTGAACGGTAATATTTTTTTAAAAACTGTTAAACAGACAGTTATCATGGAAAGTGGAATTCCACCGAACAACTTTCATCATGAAAATTTTGCATTATGTCGATAGACACTCACTCACAAAATATCGCATGAGTCCATCCATTTACATAACTTGCAGGCAGTTGTTAACGCTGGAGTTTATCTAAGTTAACATGCAGTTCTAAAGAACCCATAAAAATGTGTTACCTCCAAAAAATCTCTTCGTTTTCCATAAAACGTGGAGAAACTGGTTTGGATTAGCCTGACCTCAGACGCAAGAACCTTGATTCGACTAGTCTGAAAAGGCAACTGAGTAACCTCTGCAGTTTCTCATGTATCACACGATATCGTGCATGGGAAACTTCACAGCAATTGATCGATTTGCAGATCTCATTAGGGCGTATACTAGACTGTAGTGCAGTTAAACGTTGCCTTGCACTCGAGTAGTTGAATCCAGTTAATCTTTTTGTTTTCCACTGCCAAACGACCCCAGAATCCAACTCTTCGTGTTACGATAATAATTGACTCAGTAACCATTTTAATTCAAATGCCAAATGAACAGAAAGATACTTAAAAGAGTCAAATCGATCTATGGTAAAATCTGCTATTTTGTATACTACAAACGGGCGCTCAAAATTATTCCACAAATATCCAGCAAGCCAGCCGCGGTCTATCGCTCGAATCTCAATTTTATACAGCACACACGATTAGTGTCACTGCCTCACTTCCGCTCAGCAGCACTGATAGACATATCATTTTATAGTAACATGAAACTAAGTCTGTGCTCCAATGAGTGGCTAGTTTAGAATTGATCGTGCACTGTACTAATACGACGGAATGATGATGGTGATGTGGGGTGTGAGGGAGGTAGTCTGCTTTTTTTGGGGGGGGGCTGAGAGAGACAGGAAACAGCTACCGGATCTAAGGGCGGATAAATACAAAATGTTTTTGGTTTCCGGACAGTCCTTGCATTTGGGTCAAAAACCCAACAACTTTGCCAATCAAGGTCTCAGTATGGCAGTTACCCCTGGACAATTGAAAAACCATATTTTCGGTGGACCTGCACCTGGGCAAGCAGCACTTGATTCAGTGATACTTTAAATCATCTGTATCTGTATCGAGGAATAATTTTTTTGGTCGAAAATTAGTGAAAAAGCCAATTTTTCAGGACACACCTAAACATGATTTTTGACTAACAAGCCAAGAATTGAGGACATACCGCGGTTCATAACATTATGATACTTATCAGCCCGGCTTGCCGGGACCTGAAACATGGATGAGAGGCACGAATGCATACAACAACTTCACTTGCCCCCTGTTTAATAAGAGGAATCACTGAAGCCGGATCGTTCAAAGTAAGACCATAGCTAGGCATTCCGATAATATTATCGAGTTTCGATCCAAACAATAAAAAAAATGTCAAGTTGGTATACAAAGAGTTCATGTTTGTTTTATTTGGTATACAAAGAGTTCATATTTTCATAAATTTACCATTTTGGTACATTTAATATTTTTAATGTGTTTACGCTTTAGCTCTACAAATCACCTCGCGAGAGTGTTTTCTGGTTTAAATATTATTATAAAATAGTCGCCATTTTTCCCCACCAAAACGTTTTGGACGTTCGGGGCGTGTATAAACCAAAATGACGCAGAATGTAGCTGTACGATGCTGTGTACCAACTTGGATCTCTCATTGTCTCTCGGACGAAATACTCTTCGAAATAAGAAACTATATATCATAAAACAAATAAATGATGTTTCCCGGCTTTTCTAGAATTTTATAGTATCATTGAACGTGACTTCACACCGCTGCAGGAGCAGTACCCAGTATAAAAATCACTCAGCTTCGCTTTGGGCACAAGAAACTGACGATTCCTAAGGGAACGCAGAAATGTACTCACCATGATAATTATTAAATCTATTTTTGGAACTGATGCTATTTTTGACTCGTTCCGAAGACTATTATTAGGCGTCGTGCATTTGGTCGGCCAGCTGGCTGATGGTTTGTCGCGGTTTCTTGAGTTTTCGATTTTGTTTTTTTTTCTTGCAATTTTGTTTTGCTCTATGTGGATAACCGGAATTGGCAATTTGTGTTCATCTTAAACTTCCATTCTTATGAGGAAAATTTCAACTAGAAACGAAGATTTCGTTTTGAAATCATGCCATTGTCTTGATTACCGGGCATTCCCAAGCGACCAACTTTTTGTGAAGAAACAAAGCCGTAATCAGTGTAACGTCTGTGCTGTTTTTAAATTATGCTGTTTGAAATGCGAAGTGAACATCTATGTGCTTTTACCCTGCCAGATACCCAGGGTAATGTGCTTCCTTCCCCATTTTGCTTGTTCTGGTTCGAGTTTGGAAGCCGAGCTCTCACCTTAGTCCTCTGTGTTCCCTGTGGCTTTCTTTGAGAAGTCACTCAAGGTTCAGTTGTTAAATTTGCTTCTTCTGTATATTGAGTTCCACCTACAAACCTAATGACACTCAGCTATCTTCACCACGCGCAATAGCAAAAAGCTTTCATGTATGCTACAGTTCAATATCACGTGTGGTATATGGACCAATCACATCGCCTTTAAAACTATCTGGAATTCCAAGTGTGACCTAATCTCGTTCCCAGAGCCCACGTTCTTTTAGGCCTGCGGCGATGAACGAAGGGCTCTGGAATAAAGCACGAGCCAGTCCACGATCTTCGGACTACTTCATAAGGACTTTTGATTGTCTGTGGGCCCGCTACAGAAAATAACACCACCAAGAGACTGTACGATCACAGCAGATAAAAATATTATTTTACAAGACGCACAAAGCCCATATACCTAGCTGTATTAACAAAATAAAAAGAGGGTCAGCAAGGGAAAATATGTAAAAGCATATTTAGAACGCAATTTTGTACCAAGAATACGAAACAGTGATTGAAAACAAATTATTCTTCCACCCCCGAACGACAATATCAAATGAACAGTCTCTTGTACAAAAATGTATATTACTTTCTATATGTAGTTTGCAAAATTCTGGTGTAGCGCCCAGAAAGACTTAAAATAATCAACCGTATTCTGAAAATACAATTTTTACAAGCAGGTGATGTACTTTTGTTTACTCTTATTTAGAAAATGTTAATAATTTGACATGAACCAATTAAAATCAATCGTTGGTCCAGGGTTAATGGGAACTCTCCATGAAAATTGAATAAGAAAAAACTCACTGGAAGAACATGTTCAAAAATAACTCCCAAATAGTTAAATGACCTTAAATGAAATAAAAATCTCGTCACTTGCCTGGCTGCTTGGGCTTTATTTTGTTGTTTAATTTATTTACATAAAAACAACACGTTTTATGATTTATATAATAAATTTCGTGTGTCTCGCTCACAAACTCGTTGTAATCATTATATTAATATGCATATTGCACACTTGCAAGAAAACAATCAAAGAAACGGATCTTCTGAGCTAATTAAAGAATTGGAAAGTTCTAGGTTTCTTTTGGATTGGCATCGACTAGTTTAAAACGGTCGCTTTACTAGGTTTTATAAACAATGTCTGCTCTCAGAGGCAAAGAATACATGTACTACGAGCCCGATAGCTTCAGTGAAAGCACAGCTACAAACGTAGAGGTACAGTAATATATTGGCCATATAGAATACAGTCCAACAGTTTATATCAAAATATTATCGTTTATCCCCGTTATATGCCGATCCAACTGGATAGCAAAACCAATGTATTTATTGAATCGAGAAATAGACACATCGTTTGTAAAAGGTCGGTATTTACTTTTTAAAATCTTATTTGTTAGTTCGGGCAGCTCTGACAATTATTACAATCAGATAGAAATTGTCTTTAAAAACTGATTCGCCGCGTACGAGTTGCTTGCTTGTCCGATTGACAGTTGTACATGCCGACAGCACGTACCTGCAACTCGTATCCCCCGCACTATGATACCACTTTGGCAAATTTAGAAACCGAAATATCGGTGTATTTTATAAAATGTGTAGTTATACATTTTTCAAGCAATCAACAGCGACTGAAAGCCAGATGAAAGCTATCGCAAGCTATATTAAGCAATCAACAGCGACTGAAAGCTGGATGGAAGCTATCATTGAGGGATACTTAAAGATGCTAACAACATATCTAATTAACACAGGTCTCGGGAGCTAATAGGATGCCTTCCACTCACTCAATCACTCACTCATCTCTCTCTCTCTCTCTCACATACACACACACAACATGCACACACAACATGCACACACAACATGCACACACACAACACACACACACAACACGCACACACAACGCACACACAACACACACACTATACAACAGGCACACACACAACACACACACAACACACACATACATACATACACAACAGGCACACACAACACACTCACAAACACAACACACACACAACACACACAACACACGGCACAACACACACAACACACACAACACACACAACACACACAACACACACAACACACACAACACACACAACACACACAACACAACACACACACACAACACACACACAACACACACACAACACACAACACACAACGTGCGTGCGCAGGGGGCGTACGTCTCGCTCTCAGTTTCCGTTGTACCGCGGACCACACCCACCCACCCACTTGCTCTCTGAGCCTGAGAGAGAAATAGTAGCAAAACTATACTTGTTTTAAAATTTCAATTGGTTCCTGTTTTCCTTCTGACATAAATACTGGTATGGTATCATAAACAAAAATAAAATGTCTTTATTATTTTATTTTATACGTTTTTGAATTTAAATTCAGTTCGTTTGCGGTGCCGGCCGAAGTGTGAAATAAAGTCAGGTTTGCTTATTATGTCAGGATTTATTTAATTCTAACGTAACATTGCTTTGCAAGACACTGTCCACCCAAAATGGAGCTGAAGTTTTGATACCCTGTCTTTTCATTAACGTGATAACCTACATCTTTGCGAGGGACAGCGGAAATAACTGAAATTATTAACTGAAGTTCAGTCAAATTTGTTTACTTCCCCACCTCCAGAGAACTAAGTTTGTTTTCTTTCTTTCCCCAGTGTGACGGCTGTGAGGAGCTAAACGACGCTGTGATGTACGAGGTAAACGCACACTACACGGCCAGACAGCTAAAACATGTCCGTAGCCATTCACTCAAGCCCCCCAGTAGTCAGTTCATTGTTAACCATCGTTCCAAGCGAACCCTGAGCCTGCCGGCACGTAGCAAGCCGTTTGTTATTCCTCCCCTTATAGCCATTGAACCAAGTGACTCGGATCAATATGGCGACTGCAGTGAGGAAGAAGGTATCGAGTACCAGGAATACGAAATATGTAAGCGAATCTTCCATGCCTTTTATCACAGGGAATTCATACCTTCTTGTAGATTTCATCAAAAATAACCTTTATAGCTTGTCATTACTTCATTTTCGGTGACTACAAAACCTAATGTAATAGTAATAATATATTACCAGAAAATCCCTAATAATCCTAATAATCCCTGGTTGTAGCCCATCAGTCTATAATGGAAACTCCGGTCCTTGAAAACATGAGCTCCACCGCCACCGCCCCCTCGCCCCACCATCATCACCACCAACCCCAACGTTCACTTGACATCTGAGGACACTGTACGACAATAAAATCCATTAGTTATTAGTTTCATAGCAACAGCAGTAGTAGTATTGTAATATACCTTTTGTCCCAGTGTTTTAGCAACAACTTTAAAGGGATCCTCGGCTGTTTCAACAAGTGGCGCCCAAAATGTTAATTGAACAAAAATTAGGCCACGTCCATAGCAGAAAAGCAATAATTTTGTCCCGTAAGAGTGTAAATTGGGATTTTGGTGAGGGTTATTTGGCTCGTATGAATTTCCCGCGCGCCGCCATTTTGAAATGTGACGTATATGGGTTGCAGTGCCAGGCCCCACTCTTTAAAATACACTCCCCAATGACAATGAACGAGAAGCCGGTCGGCCAAAACGAACATGCCGAATGCCGGCAAGAGAAACAAAGTTAAGTGGTTCTGTATGATCAACAAGTAATCACATGGTTTGTAATGCAATTTTGGAATAACTCAGCACTCGTAAAGTTTTCAAAGACCACAATTTTGCTACTATTTCAAAATTTTACTCATGCAGATTTACTCCAAACTGCACTTCAAACTATGTGATTACCTATACAAAACGTCTAAAGTTTTAGTGAAGAATTTTCTAAAATAGCCGAAGCTGATCAAGAGAATTTTAAAAAACAATTAGGGACTGACCATTAGATTTTGTGAGGGGGGGAGTGGAAGGATTTGTAAAAAAATTTGTACGAGCCGAAAAGCCAGAAAAAAAATTGCACGACACAAAACTATAAAGACTAAGAGAGAGAGAGAGAGAGAGAGAGAAAGAGAGATAAACTGAAAGCAATATCAAATGGTCCGCCCCTTACACCCCGATTTAGATCCTAGATTTAGCCCAAACAAATGCTCAGCCAGTTGTAACTGGAATGACAGCCATGGACAGCGGTTTGGTCCTAGTTGGGACTCTCAGTAGGGCATAACCTGCAAAAATCGATGGCAATTTCAACGCAGTGTTTTAAACTTCAGCACCCTGCTTACGCTTGTGGGAGCTTTGGCTGCTGGAGACCGCAAAACAGTCCTCACCAACGCGTAAGGGAGAGTGGGTCACATTGTGTTTGCCAACCAGGACGAAACAGCTGTCCATCGCCGCCACATTTCCATTGCTAACAGGTGCTGATTAATATAATTTTTGTATTGTATTAATTTCCTCTCCACAGCCTGGTATAGCCCCGTACTAGGATTCAGCCTCAGTCTCATACTGTATTTCTGGTCTTGTGCTTTGTCCGTGTACTCGGAATATCAGCAAGGTATGCGGTCTGATTATTTTCCCTTTCACTCAGTTTCCGGTTCAATGTTTCCGTCTGACAATGAAACTTATACAAAACCGCTTTTGAACTCTCATCCCCGCTCTCATCAACTCTCATACTCGTTTGATCCGGCCCCAAGGGCCAAAAACGAAGTGGAAATGCCACTAATCTTATATCTTTGTGTCCACTACAGGGACGTAATGTTCGATATTCACGAAAAAGGTGCTGGAATATTGAGTGTCAGGTGGTACCAAGAGTCTGATACAACAAACAGGTCATTGATACACCTGGCCATGCCGAATACTCGAACAATGTCCAATGATCAAAATAAGCATGCAGCAATCAGATGGGCTGAACCTGGAGTCATAACTGAATGGTGTTTGCGAGAAAAGAATGAACTAACTTGCAGCTACAGTGTCATGAATGGATCTACGTGTTTGCTGAACGAGTTAATACTGCCTTACATTAATTTGTTCTGGGTCATTACAATGGATAGAATGAAGAGATCGAACATTTAGAGGCCGGATCCAACGAGCATGACCGTTTGACCGCCACTGAACTCTCATGTACTCTCATCGAATTGGAACATGTTCGGATTTTGATGATAGTCGATTAGAGTTTTTGTTTGTTTGTTTGTTTCTTATGCGAATGTTGACCAACTCTCGTTCAATTCTCACTGACTCGACTCTTATGCAGTCGTTTGATCCGGTCTTAAGTGGGCAAGCGCGCAAATATAAAAAGAAAAACAAGCAAAAGAGAAAAATGAAAGTCAAGGAGATAGAATGCCATGTCCAACTGAACAGATCCAGGGGCGTCGCTAAGATTTTTGAAAGCCGGGGGGTTCGAATTGGTCGAGCTTTAGGGTGGTCCGCTGAATTTTAATTGTAAACATAAAAGACTTTGTATGCAATTTGGGACTGAAAAGGGGTTCGTTCGCACCCAACAACACCTCCCCCCCCGCGCCTAGCGACGCCTATGAGATAAATCGTTTGTTTGCCGCATTTCGATCCCATAATTCTTTGCGGTTAATTTGTTTTTATCAGTTGTGGGCGCAGTCGAGTTGGGGTCGATCGCAAAAACCAAGGTTCGACATTCGTCAAAACAAAAGGTCAAGCTGTGCATTGGATCGGTTTTCTAAAAATCCTTTTTGCTGGACTGTCTTTTCAGAGGTTTTGATGAGATCGTGTTTTACCGTCTTCATGTGAGGTCGCCTTGTACCGGCAAGTCCGGTTGAGCTAAGTAGTACGTGTGCAAGCTAGTGACTTCCCAGTGCATGACCCGACCCCAACTACTGAAAAGCGACCCCGATGATCCAAAAGCAAAAAGCATGTGTCCGCTGTCGTATACGTGTATTCAAATGGGTTTGCTCTTGGTTCAATTCTGTCCGTATATATGACCATATTTTCCAATAGTCTGTGTAGAGTGATTTCTCTGGGGGGGGGGGGGGGGGGGGGGGGGGGGGGGGGGGGGGGGGGGGGGGGGGGGGGGGGGGGGGGGGGGGGG
>JANVCK010092216.1:0-11922 GCA_026546655.1 Epizoanthus illoricatus
CGTGTAGTGAAACATGAACTTACAAAACAATGAATTGTTCTTTAACCAATCAGCATAGATTATCATTCTTTCAACAGGAACTACCCCACACTAGCTGATTTTCTGCCTCTGACAAAAACGTACAGGTTTCCCGACAAGAAATCGGCTATGTGTAGTGGGCTTAAGTAGAATGACAACGAATGAGAGGGGGGACTGCAGACCCCTTCCCCAAACCCACCCCTGATAGACTACCTGGCTAGACCACAAAATGTACTCGTACCTTCCTCTTTTATGCTGCAGTGGTGAACACTTAAAGAATAACAAATCACAAGTTATTTTATTATCATTGTTTAATAAAGCAACTTAGTATTATAAAAACTACATGCGGTACAGTATAATTTGTACATAACAAACACTTTCCAAATCTTGTTTTGACCAACCTACCTGAGGCTTTTTACAAATTCGTTGACAGTGCAAGTTGTGACCACTGTAGAAATGTCATTCATAGTTTCAATTATGATCATGTAATAAGTAGAATGTCTAATCTATTGACATTGACTTGTTTGGACAGGGAGAAAAACCTGTACAAAAGGAAACAATGTTAGAATGTAATTAAAAATGCAAAAGTCTGGAATGCCCAGTTCCAGTTTGCCTTATTGCTGACTGTACAATATTATTTAAATGGCCTTTTTAGATCTTTTTGTAGTTTTAAATTGTTCCTAGTTACCCATCAACTTCCATTGGCTCTGCCTTGTCAATTGTTTTCCCTACAGCCCCTCCAGATGACTGTTTTGTAACTGCAGCATTTCCAACTGAATTACTTGTTGCACAGTTTGCAGGAGGGAGTGACATCACTGGAACTAATGGCTTATTTGTAGAAGATTGAACATCTGAACTGGGTTCTATGCCATCTTCGTCATCAACGATAATAACAGGAGCTTTGGAACAAGATGTTACTGTAAAAGAAATTTTGCTAGTTGTTTGATTCTTGTTAGAACTAGCCTCTGTGGCAGTGCCTTGCATCGATGGACTGACAGGCCTTACAAACGGAGAACTGGGATGAGTGAACTGCTTAATTGTTGGAATTCCAAGTGTGTTTGGATTTTGGCAAGGACTCCTCCTACCTTCGTTAGGCATGTCTGACGAGTTCTCTGCAACTGACAAACCTTCCAGGCCATAATTGGCCAGAATATTATCATGTACATGCCATCTGACTCTATCAAAGACTCCCCTTTTCTCCTTTGTTGCAATTAACTGGATTTTCCTCTCCAGCTGACGTTTCGAAATGGGACATTTTTCCAAATCACCATCTGTTAATTCTGTTTTCCCCAAATACTTGATTGTCCATTGCCGGCGAAACAGATTTCTTAGTTTGGCAAGGCCCGAGGAGTTGCCATGAATGAGTCTAATAAGGTCAGGCATAGCTGTAAGGACATAAAAATATTAATTAATAATTAATTATTAATAACCAAGCACACTTAGCAGAATTAAAAAATAATGAAGTTACTATAAACTAAGAACACCCTGCAGACATATTACACGAATGGGGCTCTTCAACTTTATTCACTAATGTTTGAACACTACTTTATTTTTGCTAAATAAACATTATTTCATTATTGTTATTACCATTATTATCATTTAATATTATTAACAGTGCATTTGGGTGGAAAAATTCTCCCTAAACAAATTAAAGAGGCATTGCAGTTATTGGGTGAGACATTATTATGCACCTATCAATGTTTAGCCTGGGAGGGATAGAGGGGTGTGGGCAAGGGGTGAAGAATTGACAATTTACCTTCACTCCTGGGGGATGGGCCAATTGAACTCTGCTCAAGAGCCTAGAAATGGGAAGGGCACTTCCAAGGAGCCTGGAACTAGTATCATATGTCCTCCCATTCTGGGTTTGAATGATTTGATTATTATTTTGCTCAATCTGTAGTTTCTTCCTCCATCCTTTGTTGGGATCATTCTTTAAAGTTTTGTTAGATTTAATTGTTTCTTTGTGCTTTTGTTTGTTGTCATGGGTCATTTGATTGTTTCCCTTTACAAACTAAAAGACATTGCCACACCCTTGGGCATTTAACAAATGTTTCAGGTTTGAGAACAAATCCCCACCCCCTCCCCCTCCTGGGCTAAACATTGACAAGTGCATTAGGAGGCAAAGTATTTCATTGTGTAATTATCCTTTGGTAGAACAAATCCCTCAGTTCACACCATGTATCTGATAATGGGTTTTGTGCAGACATAGGAGTGCTGTTCACACAGAAAACACTGGTTTTTGCCAGCATTTTGCATCAGCATGATGTTGCACTGATCAAATCTTGCAAGTGATATACTTGTAATGCCAGTACAGTCTACAGAAGCCCAAAGCTTACAACCAGAATTTTACAGTATTCCCACATGCATGTACAGATGGAACAAATACAACACAACCTACCTTCCTCTGGGACATACATTCCCGCAGGGTGGGCTGCAGTTGTTCCACTGGTGTCTTGCTCAACTGCACCAGTATCCCCTGCAGCAGAACAGTTAATCCCAACAGGGGTGTCGACCAGACAGCACGCTGCAAACTGCTTCAGCACTGTATTGACCTCAGCAGTCCTAAACCACAGGCATCCCAGTGATATTGGCTTCATTGGTTTGCATTTCTTCTTCAGTTCTGCTTCCCAAGCTTTTACCTTGGCTTGCAGTTGTTGTTCCCTGTGCTTTCCCTTCTGCCCCTAACAGTGTTGAAATAATTGCAATCAGTAGATTTACTATTGGGCCAAACAAAAAAATGTGTACTGTGGTTCCTATCACATGCACTTAAAAAAAGAGGGTCGGTCGGTCAGACTCAACATTTTATTTTTTGTTAATATTTTATATAACACATTTTACTCATGAATTAATAAAACTATATGATCTGACAATAAATGGTATTTGTATTTCAAACAGAGCTTCTGAACACCAATCTGTGATTGTGAAGTTATAATCTAGAAATATGTTGCTTTTTATGAACACATCTACTCTGCCTGGTACACAAGAATTGTATCAAGTCAGGACTAAAGTTAAAAAGTAGCAAATTAGCAATAAGATGTTGTAGGGTCAGCAATTCTGACGATAAAAAATTTGGGCCAGTTGGGTGACAGGAACCCTGGGTATTTTTTTGCTTGAACTTATGAAAGATATTTTTAATTAGTGTTTTGTTAAGGCAATATTGTGAATTGTGCATCTGCGGTGCATAGTTAGTGCCATAAAACAAAGTACAAAGGGATAAACTGAGAATACATTATGTTCATTGTATGGAGGGTCTGTTATAAGTTAATAACCCTCATTACAACAATTTCCAGCAAAAAAGTAAAATTTTTTGCTGTTTTGAGGCCATCATACTTTGGAAACATCCATTCCTCTGACCAAGAGTAATGAGCCATGTTCATGTTCAGTACATAATTATTTGTTATACCTATTCAGGTTTCCCACTTGTTTGGAAAAAATGCCTGGCTTTTCACTGACCAAGTAGTAGTAATTTTTCACTGACCTACATGGCAAATATGTCAATAGAAAATAAATGTTGTCAGATGAACTATGTGAAGCCTGAATGTAAAAGTCCTTGACTTTTCACTGACTTGAACAAAAAAATTGGATTTAAAATTCCCTGACCGTGAAAAAGAAATCACTGATTTTTGCCTGACCAAGGAAACCCTGTTCATGCTGGCAAGTAGATGTTACAATTGGGGCTCATATTATATATTCATAATATTTGGGAATTAATTAAACAAAAATGACCATTGGTGCTCACTTCTTTTATTCCCATTACAGATCTGCTCATTGTGATATTGATATAGCAAGCAAGAAGATTAATGTTGCCAAACACTAAACCACTACCTCATCTGCTCCTGTGTTGGCCTCTCCTTCATCTTCTATCTCCTCATCGACACCTTCATCTTCGGACAGGTATCCGTGGGGTACAAAAAATCCATCATTATCTTCATCATCATCTCCTCCACCTCCACCACCTTCACCTTCATCCTCCCCCTGTGAAAATATCAAAAAAGGAGTTGCTGGTAACACTTGCTATCTTGTCTGCAAATCGTATTGAGTTTCTCACTACCCAAAGTCTGAGGAATGGAGTGGCGATATGGAGTCTTGAAATTCTTCGTTGAAATATGGCGAGCTTAATCTAGCAAATACAGCAAATAAACAAAAAATAAAGCAGTCCATGTTAAAACTCAACTGAGCAACTGACACAGCACACACACTCCGATCAACCAGAAGAAGTAGAGCTAACCTCGCTGTGGGATAAACTCTCGCCAGGTTCTTCTTCTTCCCACTCGTCGTCACTGTCCACTTCATAATCCAACAAATCCTGCAGGACAGATTTGACGTGATGTTAGAAAGTGTTGTCTAAGTATGTTTATTGACTTAAAAGTAAAATTATGGAGGGAAAACCAGAACAAAAACAACTGGGTTACATGCTGCATATCTTTGATGGAAGCCTATGGTGCTGGGGGATTTCAACCCTTGAACAGCCAAAGGGGGAGGCAGGTCAACCTTGAACCTACAATTTCTGCCTTTGGAGCAACTGCCATTAAATTTTTATTAACTGTAGCCCAATAAATAATACATGTACATCATCTGACACTAATTAGATGATGTCATCATCTATAATTTATGCCAAATAAATTAATATGCAAATTACGTTTTATTTTAGAAGACCAAAATTTTTGAATAAAGACAGTGTGTCAAGTGTGTATTCAGATGTCTGTTGTCCATTTTAGGGACCGGTCATTAATTAGGAGGGGGGGGCTGGTGCATCTGAATTTGTATCATAATTGTATAATGTTATTGGGCAAAATGTTAGAAAATACAGAGTCAGTGCTGACTTCTGAATGTGAAATTCTTACGAGTATTCAAAATACTTAGGTTCATAAATCATTAATGAATCTGCAGTTACAACTTCAAGAAGCCCCCCTCCACAAGTTCATTCAAAAAATAATACAGATACAAAATGAGTTTGAAAAATAGTCAGAGAGAACAAAAAATGAAATATCTTCCAAGTCTATAATGCTTTTAATACTCTTTGTACATGTACTTTCATGTATTTCCACCACCACTTTAAACTTAAGACTAGACAAGACTACTGAAGGAGTCTTAGCAAAGATTGTTAATTTCACGGGTTTTTCAAGCATTCCTGGAAAAACTAAGGTTAAATTCTAGGAGCATATTCATTTCAAGGAGTTTAGGAAGGGAGCGACATGAACCCTGATGATACTTACAGCATCCTTCTTGAAGGGATTTCTTGGAGAAATGTGTTGGCTTTTTTTCTGCCATGTGCCAAAGTAGGGAGGTCTTGTGTTTTCTTGAAACTTCAGGAACTTTGTCTTGTAGGTCTTCTTTGCTTTCTCAATAATTTCCACACTGCAGTTGCTATTATCATCAACATCTATAACAACAAGCTCAGATTTCAACCCATCCTCAATACATTCATCTTGTTCCATGGGCTGGATGGTTTCAACCTTTTGCCTAAGAATTCTCTTCTGCATCTGTAACGGTTTTCTGGTCTGCAATTCTTGAAGGTAGTTTGTTATTGTGTCCTGTTGTAAATAAAATGCTTTATACATCATAATGTGACAGTTAACAATAATTTATTAAAAGTACTGTACCTCAGAGCTCGAGGGTAGGTCAAAATATATGCCCAGGCATTGGGGGGAGGCCCACTTTTTCATCAGACACAGCTGTCAAATAAAATTCATGAATTTTGTATAATTATTACACTTTTAATCTTCAACAAACAAGTTTCGCTACCCAGTGCATGTACCTGTTGTTCCATATATTTTTCAATTTCTTTCATGCTCTCCACGGTGAGTTTCCTGCGTGAAACAGGGGCAAGGGTCATACCAGGTTTGATTTCAAATGGTTTGAATCTGTCATTCGTCTTAGGTAACGTCTGAAAATGAAGCAGGATATGGTGTTAGTAGAAATTGTAAAAAATACCAGTTCATATTTTCTCTGAACAATATTCTGCATTTTTTGTAATAAAAACTGTCATGTCAACTTGTTTAATACCAAACTTCAATCCTACCTTAGGTGTGGATGGGACTTCCTTTCGGAAGAAGCTAGCAAAAGCCTGCTGTACTTTCTGCTTTTTCTTTACCTGAAATGGTAGAAAACAGAAGATACAAACTGTATTTGGTACAGTTCTAATAATAACGTCAACACCCCCACCTAAAAAAATGCCCAGACTCAGAGAAGCAAAACTCTTCTGATACTTGCTTCCTCAAATATAAGCCCTTGAGTTCATAAGATTTGGTAGGACTAGGGCAATGCTAATGTTGAATATTAGAGGTTTGGTCATTATTTACAGGGAGTACAGGGTTGGGCAAAAATGGGTGTTGAAATATCTTATTTTTTAGTTGTTACTATTCCTGCCAAATTATATGAAGTCTGTAAATAAAAATGATCTCCCAGATCAAGGAAATTGAAAGCACAACCCCCTTCTGCCAGTATTTCATGGCTCCTGTATCCCCTCTCTCCTGGATTTCTAGCTCGCCATCAGTTAGGGGAATGTGGAATTTTCCTGGAATTACATGATAAACCAAAAAGGTACACTATATAAAATAGACATACAACAAAAGCTCTTTTAAGCATCCCCCTCTTGCTCTATTAAGCACTCCTTCAGAGCTCCAAGTTTCTAATACATGTAGGTCCCCCTTTCAATTAAGCCCCCCCTCCAAGAAAAAAGTTAGATCAGTACCTGAGATCAGTAGTAGTATATTATATTGTTCTGCTGAACATTTTCTAAACTTCATCTGAGGCTGTCACTGATTTTTGAATAAGCCCCACCTACTCTATTAAGCACCCCTCTGGAAGGCCTGAAAATAAATAAGCCTTTATAACAGAGATTTTACAGTAAGTAGCATTAGGATTCGTTGACGCAGTACAACATAGACAGTGACCTGTTCCTCCTCCTGCTGTTTCTTCTCCTCGTCCAGTTTCCTCTTCTCCTCCAATTTAGCACTGCAACGACAAACAAAAACCCTTACCACTGACACTAATAAATAAATAAATAAGATAATAATACTATTACAACATTTCTGTCACTATTTCAAAACCAAATATAGGGGAAAATAGGCCAGTGAGAGGCTTAATTTTGTAAACTAGGAAGTTAGAAGTTCAAGAGAATCATGGTTGCTACCCATCAGGTTAAAAACAAATCCCTGAGTTTTCCCTGACCATATAATAATTTTCACTGATCATGCAAATATCCCCACCATGGGCAACAAATCACTGTCAAATCCTCCACACATAAAAACCCAAGAAAAGGTTGGTGTGGCAGGGGGACTGGGGCATGGCTCCCCATCCCTTGCACCACATAGTTTTTCATTGTTTTACAAAAAATTTTAAATGACTTTCCAAGGACTTTTCAAGGACAAATCTTATTTTTCAAAGATGGCATCTCAGATACAATGTGACTTAACTGACTAAACTTAACTGACCAAAAGCATACGGCATATGATTGCAAAGACAATGCCGCAGATGAACTACAGTCAATTTGACGTCAAGGCCACATCAAATCAAGGCCAAGGGGTTTGCAGGAGTTCCAGTTCCCAGTGAAATAGTTTTTGAAAATAAACTATGGTAATACACTTTGAATTGTAAAGGTCATTATCTTTATAAATAGTATATTAAAACTCAAGAAAGGAGAGGATCATCACAAAAAAATGTAAGGACTTTCTAAGGACTTACACTAAAATTCAAGAATTTTTCAAAGTAATGGCCAAATTTAAGGGCTCTTTAAAATGGCTGCCAAAATTCAAGAGCTTTTCAAGATTGTATGAACCACGTTTTTTTTCCTGCCACTCTAACGTTCTTCAACTAGCTGTGCCATGCACGTACATCTGCATATGGACAAGTCTCAGTGGCAACCTTGCAACATCTGGTTTTCAAAATTTCTTGGGAGAGCAGGCATCATGACCCTCAGACATTTTGCATGTTCCCTATACCAGCTCCCCTTTACTTGACACTTGGGGCTGCACCCTCCCCCCCCCTGCCACCTCTCCAAGGACTCTGACCTTCCACTGGCCTTGTGAACTTAACAATACATGTATATTTATTGACTGCAGATAATTAAGTGATAGAGAAAAAATATATTTATGAGTACAACTTCCTCTAAAAACCTTACTTCTTTTCTTCTTCCTTCTTTTTCTTCTCTTCATCTTTCTTTACCAACTTCTCCAGACGTTCTTTCTCTTCTTTCTCTTTCTTTTCCAATCTCTCCTTTTCCCTCCTCTCTTTCTCTGCTTGTTTTTCCTTTTCCTTCCTCTCCTTCTCGGCCTGTTTTTCATTTCTTTCCCGTTCCCTCTTTTTCTTGGCTTCCAGTTTTTCTTGTTCCTTTGCCAACTTGGCTTCAAGCCTTTGCTTTTCTCTTTCCTCTCTTAATCTTTGTTTTTCTAGCTTTTCTTTTTCCTAGAGAAAGAAACATGTTTGTATGACTGCATAGATATAAATTTATTTCAAACTTTTTAGTTTTTTTACAGTACTGGTAATTGGCCACAAAGCCAATTTGGTGTAGAGAAATAACTGCACATGATAATGTGCCTTACTCTCATTTAAAAAATGTTTTCTACACACCACAAACTAAGTCAACTTACAGTAATAAGAGTCACACCACATTACAAAGTTTTGGGGAGGACCTAAAGAATATAAATCTTTTGCAATTCTTCTTACTACTGTACACCTGTAGTCCTCATACATTTATAACAAAACTGGCTGGGAAAATTTACTAATTTATCTAATATGTCTGTCAATGCCTGTTTATTCAAAATTGTAGAATTGTAGAATGTATCTTGTCCATTTTGAATGCAAAAATTTTACATTTGAACAGACAAAAAAACCCAAAAAATAAAACACAAATCAGTAACTGATCATAAGTTGGAATACTAAAATGTGTACAGTTCTGCAGTTGGTTTCGGTTCCATTAAAACACAGATAGCTTTTGAGATATAATTAATCTTTAGTTGCAGCAGCATTGTTTAATAAAGAATATTTTTGTTGATAAATTTCGGGGGGCAAGACAAACACAAGTCATGCTATTAAGAAATTAAATGAAATAAATATCAGAATTTATACCAAACAAGTCACAACACTGAAAAAGAAGAATAATATGCAGTTTATCTACAGTGTAGCAACACACTACCATATTTCCCATTTTGACTGCAATTTGGAAAATGTTATTTTTGACCCATGTATAAGTCAAGGTCATTTTGGGGGTCAAATTTCTGGTCTTCAAAGGTCGACTTATACACCGGAAAATACATCTATGCTATTATTTAGTTACCTTGTCTGCTCGTCTTTTTTGTCTTTCTTCCTTACTTAGTTTTTCTGAACTCTTGCTACCAAATGGAGTCTTTGGAGTGCTCTATTGAAAAACGAATACCAGGGTTCAAAATTGGCACTAGTTTGCTAGTACATTCACTAGTGAAAATTATGCTAGACTAGTAAAGTTGTCCATTATCTAGTACTGCTTATCTACTAAAAATTATCGATAATAACCACTTTACTAGTCCTGCTGTCTATTTAAATTCTATCCCTGAATACTATAGGAGATTAGAGAAAGAGGGGGAGGAAGCAAAAGGCAAGACAAATGTGGGAAATGGGAAAAATGAAGGGAGGGGCAGTGCCAGTTTTGGACACATGCCCCCTCCACCTATAAATTGGGATTATAACCTTTGACTGAGGTTGGGATGCCAGAGAAAAGAGCTGGCAGTCTATAGAAAGCGGTAGGGTGAGAGGTGGGTAAAGTTATTTCTGATAAGATATGAAGAGGATGATACATCCTGGGGCTACACTTTAACATTTACATGATAGGGAGGTCTGAATGACGTCCCAAATTTTTAACTAAAAAAATCCCTTGAATTGTTTCATACCCCAAAAATCGCTCTCAACTTTTTCTGTGTATTTGTATACATGCCAAGTTTATTGCGATCCCAAAAAATTATGTCTTTGAACCTGGTACCCAAAACAATCCCTTTGTTTTTGTCAAACCTAAAAAATCCCTTTGGGGCCAAATGTCATACCCAAAAATATCTGAGCCCCTGAGGTCTTGGAGAGGGGAATTTGTACAACCCAAGCTCCAAAAGTTCAAATGCCCGGGGGGTGATGTTGAAGTTTCGATTTGATCGGTACATTAGCCCTACTGATATATACCAACCCTTTCCCTACAGTAATCACAAAATTTCCCCAATCAGTGGGTCAAGTGACATATAAACATTGTCCTTGATTTGAGTATACCTCCTTAGAATGCGGTCATATTTTGACACCGGACCTACCGAAGTACCGTTCAAAGCTGCGCAATTTGGTGTTGATGAGGGTGACACAGTCACTCCACTATCCTCGCCGACCTTTGTCTTTGTCATTGGTGTTTTTGGGCTGCACGGACTGGAATTGTTCGAAGATTCCGATGAAGCCTTTTCTATAATTTCCACTTCTGGTTCTGATGACAGTGAGCTACTATCAACAGATACATTTGGAGGTGAGGGAGCTGCTGTCACAAGACCTCCTGCCTTCGATACTTGAGCCTTGCAATCTGTTTGACTTTCTGTTTCATTGTCCGCGCGGCCATTGGTAAACGCGACCGTGGCAGCGATTGTCGAGATGTCTAAACCGACTGCTTGCGACTTTGGAATCGACTGAAACGGCAGAACCGCTGCAAAATATAAAGAGATGTGATCTCTTTGAAACAATGCATTTAACATTGATTGGTGTTTTCACTTATGAAAGATCTGATCCCGTGGAAGCACCTTGGTTGATGCTTTCGAATGATCATGATTCATGGTATGCAAATCAACATGCGCGGTTCCACATATATTCAGTGTCATATATGCAGCGAGTAACATTTTTAAAACTTCAGGAAAACTTTACCTTGCTTTAACCTTTTGCATGGCGGGCTTGAACATTCGGGATCTCGCTTCTGGTCTAGAATAAATTAAAATGACAATCAACTATATTTATTATTCAGAGAATCTGCAGGAATTGCAGCAAATTTAATCGAGATAAATCAGATCAAATGAAGTCAACATGAACATTCGTGACACGAAGACAAACCTGTTCCCGGAGCAGTTCCAGTAGCCGTTTCCCCGGGACCTCGCATTTTCAGTCACTGATTTTTCGATCTAGATGAACATCGATGATTATTAAATTAAACTGGGACAAGCAAATATTATTTTGTTCAGAGAAAACTATAAACTTCTTTGCATTCGAAGAATGAATTTTCCCTTCTTCCTCGCGGGTTAAAAATTGGCGGGAATCGATTATTGCGCATTGCATTCTGGGTTGAGTTTAGTTGATACCAGTCTCCACTCCACGCAACAAGGTTGGTAGAAAGCTGGCACTAGCATATTCAGAGGACACAGCGAGAGCGAACAACTTGGAAGTTCGGCTAAAGTTGCGTTTCGTTTGTTAGAAAATGAACGCACCAGAACCATTTGAGCCGTTTCTATTGCTTGATGGAGAAAAGAAGTAAGTCTACACAAGTAAAAGTGTGGAATTTTAAGGTCTTCATAGGAATATTTTAATATGATTGGTCGTGACATATTTGTTGATTTGTTCAACGTGCTATACTTACTACCAATACCGTCTTGCTGTTCTTTCAGTCATGGCTACAGATTGCTTATTTAGCTAAGTGTTCAAGCAATCATAACCATTACCATAGTTTTCATCTAAGCGTGAATACCTGACATTAAAATATGTTCCAGTTGGGAATCAAACTGAAACATGTTTTGAATGGAACGTTTTGTATGTATTGTGATTGTCTGACAAATTCACAAGCAAAACGTCAGGTTCATAGAATCCTCCATACCATCCCATGTTTGATTCTATAGGTTTGAGGAATCCTCTGTGACATACAAGAAGTTCTCCAGGTTCATAGAATCCTCTGTAAAATACGACATTCTATAGATGTTTTAC
>JANVCK010092327.1:0-11921 GCA_026546655.1 Epizoanthus illoricatus
GGAGTGATTCCGGAAGTGAAATTCAACCAATCACAGACGTCACAGATTCGACTTCAGCCAGATTCCTCTCTCCCTCAGTCGAGCTCTGCTCCCCTCTCCCCCCGAGGAATCTGGGAACGAGATTAGGGACTCCCCTGGTGGATTGTGCCGGCTTCGCCGCTCGTAAGGCCGTCTCACGCATGGCAAACTCCAAATGTTGACGTCTCTGTATCATCTCTGAACACTGTGTTATTGCTTTTAGAAAATATTTGCTTGGAAAACAAAATAATAAAGAAGAGAAACATTTTGCACTCGCCGTTTTATCAACACCCTCGCTCCCAGGCTTTTCTCAAAAAGAAGAACCTGCATGGCAAACAGCATATTCACATGATTCCCAAATTCCCATGCCTGCCATTGCGGCGGACATTTTGAATCAATTAAAAAATCTCCAAAATTTTTGGAGATTTATAGGATCGTTTGATCTGCTGTTTGCCAGGATTTTCTCTCAGAATTGCAGACAGCCATATTGAATGCCGAGAAAACTGCAAATTTTGTCAAATTCCCGCCGATTTGCCCCCCCCACCCCTTTATCAGGGCGGGTACATTGATAAGTGCATAACTATCACGTGCCACGCTTATGGCTCTGTTGCACCAGCCAATTTTTCTTGCAACTTACAATACAGTGTCGGTGAGAGCAAAGCATTACAAGTTGCTGATAAATCAGTGTCGAATGCTCCGCAACTCTTGTGGCAGCTTGTAACGCAATTTTATTTTGGTTGGTGATGAACTCTTTCCTTGTCCAGCTTGAACTCGGCATTCTACCACAAGCAAGTCCATGCTGTTTTCTTTTCCCTCGTCAGCTTCACATAAAAACACAACAAATCCGACATTTTGGATTGCGGGCGCGAGCGAAACCGCGAGGCAAGTAACCTGCGAGCGGCTCACCTGTTGCAGCTACGAGGCAAGTTGCAAGATACATGTTACCTTAATACATGCTTTAGCTGATCTCGCAACGTTGTGAAAAATATAGAAGACAGATCTACTTTCTCTGCAACTTGCCTTGCAATTTTTCGTCAGTGCATAGCAAGTTGCAGAGAAGGCGTGTTACACGTGCAATTTATTCTGTAACTACTTTTGCAACGGCATTGCATTGCAAGTTGCACGAAAAATTGCCTTGGAGAGCCAGCAGGGACAATCCGTCCCGAGGGGAGCGGGGAAACTCCTGCTTATGACTTTTCATCGAACTTTTATACACTCTCACAACGGACTGTCCCTGGGCCCGTTGCCGATACTTTGCTAGATGCACCTTAGCAGTTATTATAAATTGTGTGAAATTTCAACCTCTCGGCCGCAGAGGATCGCGGGAGTCCAGAATACGGTCGTCTCAGACAACTCTTGAACTCTACTGAAGCACCTAATATTGACCTTCTAGTTTGTCTTATTTATTTTTCTTTGATCATTGAAGTGGGGTGAAGTCCTGCCAGATCTTTCCAGTTCCTCTATTTTGCACAAACTCGCTAACTCAGTACTTTGCCCCCGTGTCACATGGCCAGGAAAGATCCAGGAGCGATCGCGGTTGAACTTTGAAATCTCCAAATAAGGGTTTCTATTGTCTAGCTTCTCAGAGAGCGCTTTTGATTGGCTAATAGTATGCAACTTCCAAATATAGCACCTTCCACAAGCTTGCGGAATCGAGGATTGAAAACAAAATCGTACATCATTGCTAAATTTTGCTTTCACTTGATAAAACTTGCGTAAGATTTTCGCTTTTGTCTGGGTAGATCAAAAGGATTGTCATTAATCGAGCAAAGGGCTTTTGCTGTATACAATTTTAGAGCAGAAATGGATGACTTTGAAACTAAAGAATCGGGCGACTTCGTGGAAGTTGACAAGCCTGTTCCATCGCTGTTGGACGAGGCCGAGGACGAACCTGTTTCTTCCACAACGGCTGATGAACCACCAAAAGAAATAGTTTCTCCGCTTATAGATTTCGGAGGCTCAGAAAATGTGGATGAATCACCCGCTGAAGAGATGAAGGATGAGGCGCCCAGAGACGATGAAAAACCTGCGACAGAAGAAAGCAGTTCACCCAAAGGTACCAGTGAAATGTGCGGCCATGCATTACATTTTGATTTGGCGGAATATACGATGGTGCACGTTTTGGTCCAAGAGACAGGACGTGACCCGAAATACGTTTTCGTAAATTTTACGCTTTCTTTCGATCTATACATAAACCACTCCTTTGTTTCTAGTCGCGTAGCAAATTAATTTTTACTTGCTAAAATGCTTCAGCATTTGTAACGCAGAGAGCAGACAACTGAACAGAACACGTTTTTGATAAAACTTGCTGCAATGAATGAATTGTATTTCTGAGAAGAAAATTTTAATACGGAAGCATTTTGTACACATATACGTGCCTGTTAAAGATTCTGTGGTTTGCTTTGATCGAAAGTTCTGCATACATAAACTGTTCGTTACGTTTCAGATCTGACAAGCTTTCCAGCACGATGGATGAAGGAGCATGGAATCGATCAGAGAGGTAAAGTATTTGTCACGTACTTCAAAGTTCTGATTTCGAAAGCCAAGCTACGTTGTCGCAAAGTAAAACCTACATCATAATAAAGACACAATCGCCGCATTCTACCAAGCTAATCATCTGTTTTACTTGATTTTGAGTAATCACGCGTGTACAAAGTACTTGTACCCGCTGAAGGGATTTTAAATCCAATTTTTTACTTGTTTGAGAAGAATTGACGTGTAATCTTCCATTCTGCGGTTCAGCAAAAGATCTTCATCAGAAGGGCGCTGTTCTATGCTCACACCCTTTGTAAAGTTTTTCTCTCTTGGCGGTCCCACCCAGTTTGTGTTTGTTGGAGATTATATAAAAATTCTTCTTATTACGGGAAATTGCAAGCGAAAACATTGTTAAATTTTCGGTACATTTCCTTTTTGTTGCGTGACTTTTTGATGGTTCCTACTATTCAACTTCAAGGAAAAATATTGAAGAAAAAATTAGCCAAAAAAGAAAACTCTTAAATTTGAAGAAAAGTCTAGTGTATTGTTGTACACTGTGAAGTTTTGGTGTTTCGTTACAAGATTTGAATAATCATCAAGTTTTAAATAATTCATTTGCAATGCAAGCCTATCATTCTGCTTTACAAGGTTAAGTTTGGGGTGTTGTAATTGTTTATTTTAGTCCTTCACTGCAAGACAAGCTTTCTTTTTTTATTTGAGACCTAAGATATGACCCTCACAGATAATTGAATCGGAGATTTTCCACCAATTTTCCCTTTCCAGTGTTATTTTTCTGGGCTGTTGATCACAAACCCATTGCGCTGCACCTGTTCAGATGTTGACACTTCCTTCAAAACAGTGCATTTATCAAACATTTGCACTTTGTGTCAAACACACAGTGGTATGTCGTAGTCCTAGCCATTTGTGTTCTTTCTGATCTTTTCTGTTTCATGGACTAGTAACTCATGATGCATACATTTGTGTAGTCTAATAAAAAGCAGTGCTCTTCACAGTAACAGTCCATATTTTTTATCACAATTGAATTGTGATGTGTCATTTAAAACTAAAAGCTATATGAATATCATGGTGTTTGCCACTGTCCCCACAAGCCTGTAGTCTGACTAGTCTGTTAAGAGAATAACACTGTGTTTGTTTGTGTGTAGCAAATGAAACAGCAAATATTCTGAATATATTATGCAAATATTTAGGAATATTTCCTTGGATTATCAATATTTATTTGGTAACCGATAACAGCGTATTGGATAGTGATTGTTATTGTGCATAACATTTTGTGGAACACCATTATTTTAAAATACTTACAATTACAAATAGAGTGCCGAGTAGTGCTTAAAGTGAGTGTGCTTGAATTGAACAGGTAATTTTGTTCATGTAATTGAACAAGAACAGATGTTTATGATATTTAAAACTTTTGATACCACACAGATAGAACTGTGTGAAAAATGAACTTCATGGCATTATCTTTTGTGTTCTGAAACAGAATATCGTTGATGGTATTGCAAAGAAACTCTGTACCATGTAGTCAGGTTTTCAGTCAACTATTATTATTATTTTAGTGCATAATGTTATTTGATTCATTGATTCCATATGATTACTTTATTTGTATAAAATAAGTAGCAAATCCTGTTAGTAAATCCACTTAAAATAATCCCAGGGTTTACCAGCAGGATACCATGGCACAAATTCATTATTGTATTAGTTCACTGATTCTTTGTGGATGAACAGTGTTTAAAATATGCATACAGGAAATCCTGGCAAATCCTGGAGTTTTTCTTCTGGAAAGACCAGGAATTTTAACTGATTCTTGGTAAACCACCAGCATACACTTTTAAAAGTACGAAGAAACTGTTGATCCAAATTTATTTGTTACAAAATCAACAATTTTTAATGTATGCTTACAGAGAGGGGAGAGGGTGGAAAAAAGAATACAGTCTGTACACTTGTGAAAATGTTGATAATTGTGAATGTCTCCTAATACTAATTATTAATAATAATAATAATAGTAATAATAATAGTACTGAACATTTCTGCACTAAATCATTCAACTTGTGTGTTTCAGTTATTGACCTGATCTACTGGAGGTGCTTAAAGAAGACTGGCATCGTATTTGCATCATGCCTGTTTGTGCTGGCATCGCTGACAATGTACACAGTTCTTAGCGTCATAACGTTCTTCTCTATGGCCATTCTAACTGTTGCGCTCCTCTATAGAGTTGGTATGACAGTCATGGGAGCAATCCAGAAAACAGGCACAGAGAATGCATTCAAGTGAGTTTGTACTATGTTTCATTAATATACAATCTAAAAACAAATAGTCTGTGAATTTAAATGATCAGAACTACGGAACAGTACTTTCTAAAATATATTAAATATATGTAACCCATTAATAGTAAATTACAAGTCAAACTTGTTGTCATCATATTCATTGTAAATACTTTCCAATAACTTTGCCATTTCTAATGTGAACTTCAAAACATAAGAGCCAGTAGGTACAAGATATCAGTTTTAATTGTTTTTTCATCTAACCACAGACACTTGCTTGAGAAAGACACCGATATCCCCAAAGACAAGGTAAGGTGTTTGTTATTTATCATATTTTCTTGATCAAGTGTGCACAGTACTTATTTCAAAGTTGCCGTAAGGAGGGAGCTCATAATCATGGGGGGATTAATAAAGACGTGTACTTATTAATAAAACAAATGTTGACTCTGAATGTGTTTTATTGTAATAAAGTAATATAAGTATATAAGATGGCTACAAGTGTCTATAAACTGTGATATAAACATGCATGAGTTCCAGGCAGTTGTGGAGCACAAGAGAAGTTTAAGAGGAACACAAGGTGAAACTGAGTGTTTCTCCTGCTTCTGGAGTGCTCCACAACTTTCAGCATGTTTACCTAAGTGTATTTGTCGCAATATATAGACATAAACAGGCATTTTACATTGCTTTGATTTATAAATAAATCAGGGCCTGTGGAAAATCTCAGGCCAACTATGGATTTATGAACAACTTGATTCCTGTATGACCAAAAACTGATTACGTAAAAATACTCCTAAAATGCATTTCAGAGAGCATAGTTTCTCAAAATATTCCTGGGGGAGCATGCCCCTGGACCACCTAATAGGTCACACATTTAGCACTCACATTTAGGTTCAACCCTGGCACCTCCAATGTTAGACATATTCTGTTGGTCCTGTAAATATAGAAATAAGATGAAGCTAAAATGATTGTCTTTATCCATAGACATAAAGACACGTCTTGCCATCTAGTGCTGGTTGTATCTACCCTATTTTAGAATTTTTTATGATATAAAATATTTAACATTACTGTTAAAATGTCAAGTCAGTGAAAGTAATTAATGATAATTATTCTTCAGTATAATATATTCATGACCTGCCTGTTTTCCCTGCTTAACATTCTGAGCAGCCTTCTCTTTTGCTGTTATGTGGGGGTGGAGGGAGGGCAGTAGCTTTTGTAGAGGGAAGGAACTTATAATTATAATTATATATATACATGTATATATTATGTTATATACATGTATAATTCAAAGGATGCTCATTTTAAATGTAACATTGAAAGGGTGCTCAAATGAGGGATGTGCAAGCTTATAATTAGGAAACATGATACCTGTTTTTCAATGCTTGGATGTTTGAAAATTTAGCAGATAATTAAAAATAATATTTTTGTAATTTTTCTTTTTTTGCATATATGCGAAAGAGAAAAGTTAGATTATGAATGATTCTTTTTTCCACTAGGTTGCTGAGTGTGCAGAACAGTGTGCCGAGCATATTAACTGTGCTGTCAGAGAACTCAAGAAACTTTTCCTTGTGGAAGATATTGTTGATTCTATCAAAGTATGTCTCAGTTTCTTTATATGTTGAGATATCTCTGGTGCTCAGATTTGTAACTGATGCTGAACATTGGCATATCTGTGATGTACACTGACCATTGCAGGGCCTTGAAGTGCTGAATATGATGTTTGCTAGAACAATTAAAATATTTCTATTGTCAGTATTGTACATGTAGGAACCTCGATGCTAGTGGCATACGAGAAACAAACTGAACTTTGGTGGATAGGAGTCCAAGGGATAATGGGATTACTCCCTTGTGCATGTTCAGACTGAGATGAAATGTAATTCCTAGTTGACCAAGGTACAAGGTATTTCTTGTACATTCTGAGGCATCTAAAAGCTCAACAAAGTGCGTGTACATGTGTATACATTCAAGACAAATTCATCTTTCTGCATGCTGTTAATTAGGTAGTTAATTATTTCTTCATTATTCCCTTTTTTAAATTTTGTAATGACACTTGATAATTCAGTTCTTATACTGCAACAAAATGAACTAAACATCAATTATTGTTATTATGTGGGTCAGGCCAACATTTATATTCCCAATCAAATGAGTTTTTGTACATAATTTGAGATTGTTAGTAACACAGCGATGTAGTTCAGTGTTCAGTGTAATTCTTGTTTCTTTTTGTTGTCTAAAAAATATTATAATTACAGCTAGTTTTCATTTTTTGAGTGAAGAGTGACAAGGAGGAAATGCATTGTAGCTTATGTCATATTCATGGTTTTTTACTTTTTCAGTTCGGGGTGCTGTTGTGGGTGCTGTCATACGTTGGAGCCTGGTTCAGTTTCTTGACTCTTGTTATTGTTGGTACGTGCATAATTAGTTTTTCTAGTTTTCACCAGTGATAGAAGCACAAGCAGTGGGAGCATTCCATTCCAGTGAAAATTGGGAAATCAAGATGGAAGCAGAGACAGAAGGAACAGAAGGTTTCCTTCTGTTTCTTATTCTGTTGCTTACATGTATGATCAAGTGAAAACAAGGTTTGATGGAAGCAGAAACAGAAGAATACGCCACTCGCAGTCGTCATTCCCAGGCCTTTACATGCAGTTGAACTGCATACAAGCAGGATTTACTCACCAACACTTCTGCTTCTGTTGTGTTTGGTTTTCACAAGATCATAACTTTCTTATGTTTTCAGTTTGTTGCTACTTCTGCTTCTGTTGCTAGTGAAAACCAGGCTTTAACTGTTTTCTTTGCTGATGGGTTGATGCTTATTTGTACAGGTGTTTGTGGCAGTTTAACTCAGTCACTGCCAAATTTTTAGCAAAAACAGTGATTTTGGAGGGTTAAATCCATGTTTTGCTTTTTAGCTGAACATGTTAAAATTGCAATTTCTAGCACAATGTTTAGATAAGCTTTCGACTAAGTTGAGAGTAACAAGGAAACACTTAACTTGAATTTTGGAGCATGTGCAGAAGTCAGAATTTGGAGAAAGTTGTTTTACAGAAATTTTCATGTTGTGCTTGTCCCAGAGTTCCTCCCTCATTTGTCTTTCTTCTCCTTTCTCTCCAATTCTTTTGCTCTTGCCCTTTGCCTCCCTATCTTCATGCTTTCAGTGCAAAAAGTTTGGAGCTAGTTATTTGAAGAATCGATAGCCGAGGCAGAAGGAAGAGTTGCCATGTTAGCAAAATACTTGCACTGAGTTTGCAAGAAAAATTCAACAGTTGGTCTTGCAAATCATATTGGATCAACTTGATTGAGACCTTTGTACAAGGGTCTATCCATACCACATCACATGCCGATCAAAGCAATTTAGTTACGTAAAAGCAGATGCTTCACAACTAATTGCATGTGTACATGGGTCCCAAGTGTTGGATGTAGTCAACATTGGCGGTGAAAGGCTTAAAGCTTACATGTGCATGTATAATATAGTCATATAGATCCTTGACATTGTACATGCATGTACAGCAGTCCTGATGCATTGTGAGATCATCCAGTGACACTCACACATAAAACAGGCTGTGCCATACAACCTAATATATACAATCTGACATTAGAACAACTTGCAAAGAGGGATGTCACTTCTAAATAAATAGAATGTTGATAGGTTGTACCAACAGTTTCCTGACATGTGAGGAGTAGAATTTCACAGTTATGTGTGGTAATACAATTTTAAAAGTGTGAATTGAAAATATATTATTTATTTTCAAATGTCCATATAAATACACTTTTGTATTTTTTGGGGGGTGGGAGGGGCAAAACAGTGCCTAGATGCACAATAGAGCACGAAGTGCTCACATGACTACATGTGTATTATATATACAACCACCCTCCTTAAACAGAGTGTCTTGTGGGGGATTGGAAAATAGAGATTGAACATACAGAGGATATTGCACGGTAGCAAGAAGATAATGGATTTTATCTTCAAGTGGCAAGAACAATATCTGGTGAGTGAGGCTTCCGAATGAGTGAGATGTTGTTCTTGCTATGAGAAGATAAATCTATATCTTCAAGCATACCATGTAATGTTCTTTTTATTATACGGTTCAGAAAATGTTTGGAAATCTTTGGAAAACTTTGGTAATTTTCGTAAATGCTCAAAAATGTTTGAAAAATCTTTTGAACATATTTTGAAATATTTGGGACAATTCAGGAATCTTCCAAAGTGCTCCGAAATCTTCTGATTGAAGTGGTTTTAGGCTTAAGCGTATTATCAGACATGTTTGAAAATGTATCTAAAAACTTTGGAGAACTCAGAAAATTTTGTACATCTAGGACACAAGTGACATATTTTCCATATCTTCATGCCTGTAAAATATGAATTCTACGAGTGGTCTAGTTCTTAGTAAGACACTCACATCCACATAATAAATAGTTTTCTTAAATAACCAGACATGTGTTTCTGTCAATTCATAGATGTTGTGCTGATATTCACCTTGCCCAAGATATACGAGGAACATCAGGTATGAGCCTACAGAACAAGTAGACTGGTTATTATTTGTGGCTATTATAGGGAAACACACAATGGACCCTGTTAGTACTACCGGTATATACTTGATGGTGTAAAGTGATTCTAATCAATGCCTGAAGCTCCAAATTAATTTTGGGACCAAAACAAAGATAAGATAAAACATCCTGTAGTTAATGAACTGAATTGCATATTTTATACAAATTTGAAAAAAACTGAAAACTAAATTAAGAAATTAGGAAAATTCCATGATACCTGCTGTGTTATGCAACTGTATTTCCATAAACATGTGTGGACTAGCCATGCATTCTGAAGAAATCTGCCACCATTAACACCTCAGATAGTATATTTGACAGATGTGTAACAGTTAAATAACACCATAACAGTAAGAAGCAGAAAGTGTTCTGATTGGCTGACTAGTTTTTTAAATACAATCTTTGAATAGAATACTGTTGGGGTTCCTAATTAACTAAGTGAAAGTCGTTTTTGTTATTTGGATTCTGTAATTAATATTTCCTGTTGTGTAAGTTGACAAAAATGCTGTTTAAGAAATAAATAAATAAATAAATAAATAAATGTTTTGTTTTGTTTTTCACAGACCAACATAGATGAGTATGTGGGTGTTGCTCGCACAAAAATTGGTGAACTCGTTGACCAGTAAGTATTTGTTGCTGACATATTAATAAAGGGCACTTTCCATAATTTGTCCGGTCTGGCCAGTCAGTTCAGCACCCTCTGTCCCTATATACGAACCCTGCGTAAAGGGATACTTTTCATTTTAAAAGTGTAGTAGTTGCAAAATAATGTAATTGTGAGTATCCCAGACTGATGCAGCAGGAGACAGTTGATAAAAGGTAGCATGTCTACAGAGTGTCTCTCCATTTCCTTTCATCCCATAATCCTCTCTCTCGGGTAGTAGTTAAATTCCATTCCTTTGCTCAGAGGAAGGGGTGGGACGGTTGTACTATAAAGTGGAATAGCTGTTGGGGTGAATTAATTATCAGTCATTTCAAGATTACATGTAATTTAAGTAAAAACTCTAAAATTGCAGTTATTGAGCCAGTCTCTAGTATAGCTACATTGGTGGATGGATAGAATGGAACAAAGCAGAAAGCAGTAAACAGAATTATGTTGAACTACCACACAGGAATTATTGCAATTTAATTGCTGAGTATTTGTTGCAGTGTTAATGTTAAGATGTAGCTGTTATATGACATGTAATATTAATTTTTCTACAGGGCCAAGTCCAAACTGCCTGCCCGCTTTCAGCCTAAGGAAAAGTCATTATAAAGCACATAAGGTGGACATGTGCTGTGCTTTGCATGCTGGTGCATGTGAACACAGTTTTCATTGATCAAGACCAAGAATGGAGGATGGGAATTGAATATTGATGGCACAGTGTTCAAACTGCCTTTTGTTTTGTATTCAGGTCTAGCTAAGCTGAACTGAATGATGCAAGATTGCAAAGCAGGTTTTGCCATACGTACCCTATATTTGCTTCCAACTTTAGCAAGTTTGAACACAATCATGCAAATTGTGTTGTATTGAGTACCATTAATTTCAAGAATTTTGCCTGCACGTAATGGCATTTCAACCAGTTTCTGGTTTGTAAATTATGAAGACGTGATGGTAGATTTTGTTGCCGCAGTTAGTAGAGGAAAGTTCTTCCAGTTAAGATTTGTTGTTGTTCTTTGGAAAGTGGGATTGTTCTTCGGAATGTTAAAGATTACGAAAAGTATTCAACTTTCTGCATACATTTACATATCAGCCTCTGTAATTGTAGAAAATCACTGTTAAACGAACCCAATACAAATAGTGTGCTGTAAGTGGTCAGTGAGTCATGGAAGTTATTAACCTGTAACTTCTCCTTACTGTGGCAGTGTATTATATAACACACAGGTTGTGAGTATTAATAAACTGATCAGTTGCCGCAAATGTGTGTGAAGCATTACCAAATTGCATACTTGGGTTTGTTATGAGAACAAAGCCAAACTGAACACTTGCACTATCAACAGATGGGTGGTTGAGGCAAAGGTTTCTTTGTTCGGACGTTGAGAGCTAGCTGTTGGGAAACAAAGCTGATCTCCCTTCTAGCAATTAAGTCCCAAGAATATATTCGTTCTTGTTTTTGTTCTTGGTCCAATTTTTGCTGGAGGGGGGGAGGCGCTTATTATGTGAAGGAATTTTGTATTTTGAAAATGGTTGGGCTAACATTTGAATGGGATTGCATGTTTCAAGTTCAAATGTAAAAGTTGAACTCGACTGTCTACCAGCTAATAAAACATTGCTTGTTAATTTAACCCTATCTCGCCCGGTGGGAGGGGGGGCAGATTCCACCCGCCACGTACATTTTTATTCATAACTTCCGAACGCTTTGCAGTATATGCATGAAATTTCATGACTTTTCCTCAATTTCTATGGAGAATCCTCTCATATGCGTTTTGTTGTCATGCGATGGAATGTGTTGCCATGGCAACCGCCAAATCAAAAGTGGTTTTTTGATTTCTGGATTTTCCTTTATCATCAAAGTTTTAAACAATACCATCGTAGTTTTCAAAGCTTTTACTTATCAAAAAGAGGCTACAGTCCCTCTCTGTAATAATTGCTAAGAATGTTTCAATTTTTTCAGAAAGTAGTGCATTATGGGT
>JANVCK010092549.1:0-11920 GCA_026546655.1 Epizoanthus illoricatus
TCATAACTTCTGTGTACGTGGGTAAAACACAAAGTGTGACCATTCAAACGAAAGACTGAGTACTATTATAACATAACCTTTGAAGCCTGTGGCTGCGAGTGCCTTGCAAAACAAAGTTAGACTGATGTAATAACTTCTCATGCGCTCAACACATGAACAAAAAATATAGTGTGACCATTCAAATGTAAGTTCTAGACAAGCACATTCGTATGAATTGTATGTTTTTGAATCCTTTAATTTACATTTTGTGAAAAAAAGATAAAAATACTAAAATGTCTGCATTAGTGTTGAACGCAGTATATAGTATAAATAAAAATACAAACAATTTACCAGTGCCATCATTGCCATAAACTATCATACACATTAGAACATAAAAGAAGAGCAGCAAGTCTGAGAGAGCGCCTTAAACAATGACCTAAAGCAAACAGTCGATTGAATAATTTAGTTATCTTACCTGAAACTAGAATTTGTAGGACGGCTGTAGAGAGGCAAAGATGTTAGTTTTCGTTGCGGTTTGTCCGTGTTTGCTGCAAGGCAGTGTGTTTGATGCATCTACAGAACCCAAAGTCTCCTTTTAAGATCTGACCAGCCTTGCTGCGAATCACTTATTGACATAAAATTTCCGGCAGAACTTAACTGACAAAGTTCTCTGGAAGGTTTTAACACCATCTTCTATTCGACATCCTCCCAGTGACGTTGGAGCAAACTAAACAAACTTGTTGCATTCTAAAACTTCATCCGTTGAATCTGTTTGCAGAAATAATCAGTAACGATCGGATCATGGATTATTGACCGGTAAAAAGGTCCAAGTAGAAATATAACAGTAGATATCCTCTTTCCAGGTTTGATATTTCAGGTTTCAATTGCTATGATTTGATTTCTCGAAACATTTCCAATAATATACCAGCAAATTTAACATTAGCTCTTGTATTCCAGAGTAATCTGATTTCTAATAATTGCACGATTAAAAAGGACAATCAGAAAGTAATGATGTAAAAATGAGTTGAGTAGACATTTGGTTGTACTAATAACTTTTGTAAGAAGACCATTTTGACAAAGCCATTTCTATCTTTCAAATTGGCGTGGTGTTTAATGCTGGGTCAATGTAGAAGATACAATTAGACAAATTCAATGTTATCAAGACCTCATCTCCCTAGACGTGCTATCGGGAATATTAGTGTAAGTACTATTTTAGTGTCTGTGTGCACACATTCGCCCACCAGCTGCTAATTTTAATCATAGTTTGTTGATAAAGCAACTGATAAACTGCTTTCCGGAAAACCAGCACAATAGATTGTTTGCACAGAGCATGAGTCCAGAATATATGTAGTAGTTATCGTATTACCTTTTAGCGCTCAGTCTCTTTGATTTATAATACATTTGAATAGGAGAAAATCCGTTTGCATATATTTTTTTGTTTTACATTTACTATACATTGAAACTACGCACTAAATGCGTCCGCCGGAAAAGACTAAAGATATTTTTATGCACAACCTGAGCGTAAGAGTGGCACAGACAGATAGTTATACTGCAATCTGTTTCAGTGTTTGTTACGGGAAAATGCATACAAGATATCTGAATTTTGTTTACGATTTTCTATTATCTAGTGGAGAGAAAAGTTTTCACGAAACCTGTCTGGCGAACGTAAAGCTTCACAACTCTGTTTTAAATATACAACAAAATGAGGATTTTCCAATCAGATAGCGCAATTGAATAATAAATGACTATGATTGTATATTGGTCAAAGCAAGAGTCCAGATAATGCTGATCGTATAAATGAACAATACATCAACCGGTTGCAAGGATTGACAATAAGCCTAATACAGTACCCCTTACCCAGTCTATAGTAAGAACAAAGTCACAGCCGCAGAAATGAATAATTATTGTATCGGTCAAAGCAAGGTCCAGATAAGATCTCGGCTCCATTTATGTCTTATCACGTTGGTCAAACAAGCCAACAACATGTATAGAAAAACATATCACAACTCCAAGTTTATTGGAAATAAAATGTGCACATCAGCCTTTAACCAACTCCTGTGTCCAAGATCCGATATATATATATATATATATGTATATATATATATACCCTCAAGTTCTTGGCTTTTTGGACTATAAACTTGTTTTGAAGAATTTGGTCTCAAAGTTGTTTTTTCTAAAAGTTTAAAGTCTGTGTGCTCTCAGTCATTAACTGACGAAACCAATTTTTTTTCGTTAAAAGTATTTTAGAAAAAAAATATTTTCGAGGCCAGATTTTTCTGAACAAGGTTTTAGTCTCAAAAGCCAAAATAAAAAGTCCGACTGAAATGTGCCAAAAAGATGTCAGAAAATTTTTCGTCCGAAAATTATAAGTCTGAAAATTTTCGGAGCTAAAGTGATCTGGACCAATTTTTGTTAATGCCGATCAATGCACGACAAGCTACTCCGGTCACAGTTTTGATATTCTTGTCTGTTCAGAAATGACATAAAGAGCCAAACCAATCAGTTAAAAACTAATTTTTAAAAAACTGTTCCATTTGAAACATAAGAAACTTAATTTTCAATTCCAATAATCTGGCCTACAAGAACCGTATGCCATTTGCACAAACCAAAAAAGCGAACCGGAACAGTCTCTCGACACGGCAACATCAAAATCAGGCTGATAGCCTGAACACATTCGACGTGTTCGGAAACGGGAGCAGTTTGTGTAAATAGGTTATTCCATTCTGACTACGAACGGAACAGGAAAAGACAAATTATTTTGATAAGTATCTGCAGGCAAAGAACGATCTATTTTTTTCAAACTCTCGACTGGTAGAACCGAAAAATGCTGGAAAATATGAAAAGCCTCTCAGTGTCGTTCTTAGCTCAAGCTACTCAACTGACGCAGATGGAGTGAAACTGCCTTTGTCCATTGCCATGTGTTCTTACTTACAGTCAGATTACTATTGGTGAATTTGACGATTAGTCAGTTAAAAATGGTTTGAAAGGCAGTAAAACCCGCGTGTAAGAACCGACATTTTTCCAAATCTGCATGGACAGGTTCTTATTTATTTGATAGCTAATGAAAAATCAGGGCGTTGGGTTCTTCAAAGAACCTAATTATTAAATATTTAAGATTGTTTTGTCACGAAAACAATGCTACTATTTGTAGCAGTACAAAGATTTACTGTGAAGCATGGGTTTTATGCGAAATTAAGGTGGCTCGTCCCTGTTTTTCGATTTTCTACACTATCAAATTTAAATATTTCAAAATTTATTTTTAAATTTCAACATTTCCTGTGTTTATTTATTCCGGGTACCAAATGCTTCTGCAAGTAACATATTATGTGCAAACGACTCGAGCGCTTCTCACTATAAATTATATCGAAATTGTATCATTTGCGTCAAATGCTTTTGCGTCTGAAAGTGGAAATGTATATTGGAGAATTTCTGTTCTAGCTTGCTAATTTTAGATACATCATTAGATGCATCATCTTCTTCTGTTTTACCGCAATAAACAATCCGTCGCGATAAACTTTTAGATATCAATCTCAGGAAGCGATTATATACGACGCAAATTATTTACCAATTGAGCAATAGTGAGTAAAATATATGTATGCCAAATAAAAACGAATCAATCGCAACA
Source organism: Epizoanthus illoricatus (assembly GCA_026546655.1). Taxonomy (NCBI): domain Eukaryota; kingdom Metazoa; phylum Cnidaria; class Anthozoa; order Zoantharia; family Epizoanthidae; genus Epizoanthus; species Epizoanthus illoricatus. The sequence continues at coordinate 3,605 of JANVCK010092549.1, forward strand.
TGTTCAGCAGGCATCTTCATTTCAGATACATTTCAATATACAGGCATCAATCAGCAATGTTTTCTCGCAGAAATTTTGATATTCTTCAAATTACCTGAATAAACTTTACAATTTTTATTTCATAATGAATAATAATATTAATAAAACAGTTGTGTTGCGCAAATTCATATGATAAAATGTGCAACTGCACATGACACTGTTGGCATTGCTTAATAAAATGACAATCACATTGAGGTAAATGGTGCATCTAGAGTGTTCACAAGAGCTACACATCTAAGATTGCCAATACTCGAATTACCTTCATGCAGTGGGGTAGTTAGTTCCACAGTTCTAGTGCTACTGACACAAAAATAGCTAAAAGTCAGTTTTGTACCAACTATGGCCACATTGTACGTCCAAAGATTGCTTTTTTGTTAGTACTTGAAAGAAGTAGGAAAATGCATCAGGAAACAGTACAACGATAATGTATTCCCAAAGAACATCGATGATCGATCAAACTTTGTGTTTTACCCCATGTATTCAGAAGTTATGACATCTCGCTCAGTTGGAAAGGTAATTCAACACTCAAAGTAATTGCAAACAAACCCCCAAAACTCTTCAGAACACTTCAGGTTCGCTTTGTAGCAACTGCGACGTCGTTGCGAGTGCTGCTTTGTGTATTGAACACAACGACATGCAAGAACAGCGAAGACTTGTTTTGCACGTGCCACAAACCTTTGCGCTCGCCAAAGATAACACGCAGAATTAAAACCATGCATCTAAACGAATTGTAGACTTTTCTTTCGAAAATAAACTTTATTTCATATATACAAAAGATACATATTAGGGCTTCATAGCAAGCTGAATGTTATTTACAGCAATTTCGTAATAATTACTAAACTAGCTCATTGGTCCAGTGCTCAATGATTGTCAATTGTAATACATGTATAAAATAACCCAAAAATAGTGTCAGATGGGTCCGAGACAACTCGGACCTCCCCCACCATCCATTTATTTTCTGTGGAAGATTTACGACTGCCTGGTTAAACAAATTAAGACAGTTCAAAGTTAAAGCCCATTTGTAGACGAGATCATTTTGGAGGGTGGAAGCGATTTTTTGTTTCAAACAAAATTTTGATTTTCAATTGATTTCTCATTGACTTTCCTCCACTAATTTGTTTGATAAAATAGGCTTAAATACAATTTCATTATCGGAACACATACAAGGTTCTACATTCTCGTCACATAGAATACTGTCATAAACTGGAAAACTATGAACTGCATGTAGTGTTGATAAGACGCAAAGTACAACAAAACCCTTGCAGAGGATATTGGGTAAAATAGGACTTCACGATAATGCAAAAAACGTTTCTCTATAATCTTACTAGCTGTATGGCCAGATGTTTTTCATAAAAAAAAAACACCACTGGTCCAACACCTTGGCTTCAATAGACAAACTCTAATATTTGCAGTACGAAAACAGCACTGGCCAGATAAAAGTACCTGTTTGTTTGGAGAAATCTGGAATGCGCTTGTAACTTAATCATTCCAATGAAAATCCTAAAGTCATACAAAAAACAAGGCGCATAGAATAAAATATAAGAAAATAAAACTATATATTATATACATTACATACAATAATTTTGCTTTTCTTGTATGTGAAACTAAAGTAATTGGTCACTTTATCTTGAAACCATGTTGCCTTTGTTTCTAAACTATTTATTACTTAACTATTAAAATAATGCTGTAATTGGTTCAATTTTTTTTCAAGAAACAGCAATATTGCTTTTAAAAATAAATTACATAATTATTAAACACTTCAAAGTACACAGTGGTTTAACCACAAGTTATAAACCCGTCAACAACAACAAGAACACGAATACCTCTAAGCTCACTTCGACAAATAACCAAGCAATAACGTAACCGCTGTGACATCCAACAATACTTTAGACCACCTCCCTCATATAAAATATGTTAAAAATATAGTCCCCCTGGACTAGCTCCTATTTCAGCTTTATCGTCCCTCTCCTACATCAAGCTGGAATATACTTGCATACTGTAAAATCCTTGTTACAAGCCCTGGGCTTATACTTGGGGGGGGAGGGGCTTATAAGCTGTATGAAAAAAAACCGTTTCGGAATGAGCTAATAAGTTGAGACTAACATTAACTTCTTAAATGTCACACTAAATCAATAGAGTTTGTTACTATTTAACGAGATTTTAGTAAAGCTATAATTAAACTTTATATTGTTCCGTGAAGTTGTACAGTGTTCTGTGAAGGAGTTTATGTTAACTCAACAAGGAAAAGTAGAGGGGGCTTATATCCCGGGGGCTTATAACCCAATAAGTATTTTGGTAATTATTGCAAAAAAGGACTAGATCAGAAACGGCCAAATTCTCCTAACTTTTTTGTACGAAATATATAAAGATAAGCAGAATTTAGTAATTCATCATTTGGTGTGACTGGGGCTGAAAAGAAAGATAACATCAAAATTAGTACGGTTACCAAGTTTGGCTGCATAATAATCGTGAGGTGATTTAATGATTATTTGAATGTCATCACGTTAATATTCAACCAAACTCTCTCAAAACTTGGTAAACTTAATAACTTTGACCCTACCTTTCTTGTGGCATACTGTAGTTCATTTCCTAATCTGATTAATTATGCAAAATCGAATGCCTTGAATGTTTGAGGGTCAAAGGCCATAGCATTTGAAGTTGTACGTGATCCATGGTCCTGTTACAAGGTGGCTGGCTGGCTGGGTGCACCATCTTCACTTTAAAAGAATGATGCACATGTCCATGTCCACAGCAAAAGTTACCAAAGACAGGCAAACAGCAACAATGAATCACAATGATTTCAATCTGACCATTGCATGGTATAAATATATTACATTGTTGACCAGTGCCACTAATAACGTGTTCATAAAAGATTGCACTGATGTAATTATAACACGGCCTCTATATGGTAGGAATTGTAATTGTAGTCTGTACCTATCTATAGATAAATTAATGTTGCTTAATTATTATGAGGTACAGCATACACTGAGTGTGTTCTTTATATTATTGCTTCCAGTTAACTGTTTTGACTGATGGAGCAATTAATTCCCACGACCCCTGCTTGTGGCCAATACGTGCAACACGATACATTTATATGTACACGTACAACTTATTTGATGACTGCACGGCGCCTTTTGAACAGACGTGAAAACAACTTTCTCAGTCCACTCCTACGACTTATCGTCTCATCGTTATTCTTTAAGTTCGCTCTTTCTCTCTTTCGGATTTCTCTTACCAAGTTTATATACACATCATCGACAAAATGTCTTAGAGCTGCTGAGGTTTCAAAGAATGGACAGCCAAACTGTCGGGCGAGGGCTTGGCCTTCTTCAGTTGATACTTCACGTTTATTTTCCAGGTCATATTTGTTACCGACGAGTACCACAGGGATATCATCTGCCCTCCTAACACGCTCAATCTGTGTCTTGTACTGGGTTGCAGCACGAAAGCTGTCCTTGTCTGTTATGGAGTACACTAGAATAAACCCTTCACCACTTCGCATGTACTGTTCACGCATGGCTGTAAACTCTCGCTGCAATGAAGACAGAAGTATAGCTGATGTAATATCTTATTCAGATTTCAATAGGACGACTCATTCTCAGATTAGAAATTTGGAGTTTAATTGTAAATCCTTCAAAATATATTGAAGCCTTTTGTGGCTAAAATGGGCAATTCCAGAAAATATCCATACCCCTACCATGGGTGGCATTCTGGAAATCTGAATGCATGGGGGGTTTGTGGGCCTGGAAATCTCCGAATGTATGGGTGAATTTCTTGGCCTGGAAATCCGAATGCATGGTGGGCAAGAGCATTTTGAAATTTCTGAAAGCAGGGGGGGTAAAATATATCGATGACGCCCGTGGTAGAGGTATGGATACTTTCTGGAATTGCCTAATGTGTAGGTTAGGAATTTATGCCAATTTTGAAATCTGTGTCTAGAATGTCCAGTAATCCACTCCCTCCCCTCCCCTAAATAAATCAAGATATTGCGTATACCTGTCCGGCTGTGTCTAGAATGTCCAGTAATCCACTTTCCCCATCAATCACAGCCTGTCTCTGATAGGCATCCTCTAAAAGTTGGATAAGAAAAGTAGTAAAGTCTTCATATTCTCCACAATATTTGTTATTCACAAATATATCACTTGTCCCTGACCACAATTTTTTCCTTTCATGGTGGGGGTGGGGGGTGGATTTGGAGTATTATAGCATGCTCTCATCATGCTTTGAGGACTGTGTATTGTGAACTGTTTTTGAAAATTTACATACTGGACTGTACACATAGCTGTATACCCTAATCGTCTCGCCCCCAGTTGTTCAAAGAGTGGATAGTGCTATCCAGCAGGTAAGTGTTAACTATTTAGTCTATTGAACTTATTTTATCCCCTGTATAGCATATAGATTCACCCTATTCACCCTTTGAACAACCAGGGCCTGATAATCAGCCCAGGGCATATTTTGTTCATAGCACTTTCTCTTGGGTTCTTTTATATTTAAATTTTGGGGTGGAGAGCTGATATTTTGGGGAGGGGGAGGTGGTGAGCTTATTATAAGCTGATAAGAAGTTTTAGGGAGGGGGGAGGTTGTTCTTGGAAGTACGTCTGCATCAGAGATTTTTGGTTTATTTTCTGTGAGGAGCTTGTTATCAGGGGGTGTTAATACTGGACGTTTATGGTATATATTAAAACAAAACTAATACTAAATAAATATAATTGTTACTTGACAAGTTACATAAAAGTTAAAAGAATTAATTCTATTTTGCATTTGTTTCTTACCTATGGTTGGGTCATGGAAATCAAGGAAACTGTGGGCAACAAACTGCAAGGTGAGAGCTACAAGGAAAATAATATACGATTACAAACTAATTACATTCTGTGTACAGTAGATGGCATCATTCTTTACATATTTTCCTGATTATCATAAATCCAACTCTAAGCTTCAAATAAACAATATCCATAAATTGAAAACACATGGCACAATAATTAGTAGTCACTGAAAATGTAAGAGTGGTATGCAAAAAAATTTTGGAAGAAAGAGTTTACAAAGAATATAATGCAGGGTTTTCAGTAAGTTTTCACATACAGGTAGCTGGTATAATCTAAAAGGTTGCAAGCCAGAAAAATAACATCAAAACCTCACCATTTCATGTTACTTTCAATATAGGTTCTTACTTTGTCCAAATAAAGTAGCAGGCACAAGGGCAGATATTTGAAAATTCCTTCTCATCTAATAGCAGGTCATTAGTCTCTGTTTCATAACATTCATTTATTGACTGATAATTTACACAACATCTAATGGCCTACCTCTGTTATGCTGTGGAATACTCCTTACTACATTTCCTATAAATTAAATCTAGGTTGGAAAATTTTGGTGATTCATCAAGTATATTTACTGCAGAAAATCTCGTATTCAGAGATCATAGTTTCACATGGACCATACATGTACATCACTGTCAGGGAGTCAAGTGCCGTGAGAACTCTCCGACATAAATTACTAATGAGTCCACTCTTTGCATGGAAACGGCAGAGGTAGGATAGCGAGGTGTCTGGTGAGATTCAGAGGGTTGGCAGCAGTGCTGGCCTGGGCATGGACAATATTATACACTCGTTGGTAAGAACTTACAGTTTGATAAATTTTGATTTGGACTTGAAAGGATTAAAGTGAGATAAAACAAAATCAGATGAATCAGAATCCACTATGCTGGATCCAATTAAGAATCCATGAAAACTATCTTAAACATCTGTACTTGGAACAAAATTATTTGTATGTAAAATCTTCACCAATTCGCCAATGGAAACAAAGATTAGTACAAGACGTACGTAGCTCTTCCTCAGAACAGAAAATGTTCAAAGCAAAATAGCATTAATTAATACAAAGTAAACATAAACAAATTTTAAATTTGATTCAAAGAACTGAGCTTGATTTTCAAGGATGATTAAAAAACTATTTGCTTCATGCATATATGAAATTCATACATCACAGGGGGAGGGTTTTCACATTCAAGTAGTGGTCAGTAATGGAAATCTTATCAAGATTTTTTTCATGTTCAAGTAATTTACTGTTTCAGTGAAAAATATCTGAGCAACAACAGTAAATGCATGGATCAATTCCGTTTGTATTTATTGAAATAGAACAATTAAACGATAACGAACAAAAAAATGGACAAGCTAAGTTAAATTTATGTACGGTGCCCCCCCCCCTGCAAAACACAAAGTACTTTATAAAGCTGGAAGAGTCTCACATGCTCTTTATGACTGTCATTTCAAAAGCAACTTAGAGACACTGTTTTCTTGTGCGTATATTCTTATTTTTAGATCTATAAAGTTCAACTGAAGCTTGTAGCTCGCAAGTTTTCGTAACTGACGTAAGTACAACAAAAATAGTTTCGCGGATTGCATGCATTGATACAGCAAGCTATAAAGGGAGTTTCAGTTTCAGAATAACTAAAGTAAGGAATTAATTAAAACTATGAGAAGATTTGTTAAACAAATGTTAATTCTGCAGACACAGTGACAATATGATGCACTTTAATTTTTTTTGGACTCTTTAATTTCCGAATTACGGTGGTCTTACTTTATAAGGCTTTGTTTAGGTTATTCGATCGTATCTTATGGTTTTGAACTGGTCAAAGCCAGAACATTTTTCTGGCACAGAGCGTTGAATTATTTTATATATATGCAAGTACAATATAAACATGTATCGAACACAATACTGGCAATTCCAATACACACAGTTTCGAGCTCGGTTGCCAAGACAGACAACACTGTGCCCCTGCAAACAATTTGCTTTTCAAACGATCATCTCGAAACAATTGAAAGCTTGAAGTAGCAGTTTCAGTCAGGCGAACTGACCACACAATTAATGCTTTTAGCACTGATGTAGCGTATTAAGATTTATGGCTCATTTTCTGCACACTTGCATTTGATTAGCGTTTAGTTTACCACATATTAAAAGCCAACAGCTGAATACTGCTGGAGTTAAATATAACTAGCAGTGTTTTGAGTTGTTCTTCTGCGCGCTGCGTTCAGTGAACTGTAAAGCGAGTCGGTCATGCTTGCAACCACTGTTGGATCTTGTCTGCTCTCTTTATCACTCCTATTTTGGCAATGCTTGGCTGTTCAAATAGAAATCTAAAATCTTTCAGCAGAGAATCGCACAGAGCTTCAGCTGTATTGTATCAGCATCCTGTTTGAAATAGTCGAATTCCGCCAGACATGACCCGCCATTCATGTCCCATTGCACAAAACAACCTCAATTATTGAAAATCTACTTTACCTGACTTCCCTACACCACCTTCTCCCAGCATAACAATTTTATAAACTCGTAAACCACCATGAAAGGTCGCAGTTTCAGGATGCATTTTTGCTACCATCTGCGAATAAAAGTCTTCTCAGACGACTGAACCTGATAGTGATAGCACGAGATGGATGCTTGGGCCCTTGAACGCACTGAAACCTGTCGCGGGCATTGTTTACAGATAAAGGAGAATGCACGCCTATTTTTAGAAACTCTTTCCCAATTGGCTAATCCACACAACACCAGTGAATAAACAATAGAAACTTGTGCTTTGCCCCGTCACGATCGAACCGCGAGAGCGGAAAAAAGTTTGTTTATCTAGCAGATCTAGTATTTTCTTATCACATATAGGAAGTGGAAAGTGAAGAGTAAGTTCTTTTTTCAGTTTCTTTAGTAACGAAAAATTTCCCCGAATCATTTCTATTCTGATTCGTGTCAACCTCGACCTCAGAGTCAGAGCTTTTCGTGTATTTCTTTTGCTTTCTAAAATCAAGTTTGTCCGCAGCTCAAGCCGTCTGCCTTGAAAACGATTGGGTCGTCTTTGGCAAATACATCAACAATGCAGTTACATGTAATTGGCGAGAAATATCCCAAAAATATTCGAATTAATTGACTGGATATTGCGACCACCGATCCTTTTAGCACTGTAATTTTAGCTTTCTTGACGTTTAGCAAAATAATATTCTTGTAAAATCTAGCTGCATAAAAGGTAATAAACAGTTTTAGCCAATATTTGTGCAGAATAAATAAGTTGACTAAAAGTTGTCATGTGGCGAACTTCGCATCTCGCTGAATAACATTGCGATCATTCCACCACTGCATTCCATCACGTCTAACCACGTGACAGAACAAAGTTCGAAAGTTGAGACCGCAGTTGTTCACGTCACGTCCAGGGCGCTAAAAAGGAAGGGCGGTGAAACGCGCTCATTGGGTCTTGTACTGCCTGTGAAACGCTGGAAACTGGGTCGAGCGCGCTCGTGTGCT
>JANVCK010092660.1:0-11919 GCA_026546655.1 Epizoanthus illoricatus
CCCCCCCCCCCCCCCCCCCCCCCCCCCCCCCCCCCCCCCCCCCCCCCCCCCCCCCCCCCCCCCCCCCCCGCCCCGGCGGGCCCCCTCTAAATTCGCCTCTGGTAACAGACAGCTGAAATTAGCTTAATGGTCGCCGTAACAATCATTTCTGGTGTCCTAACCGGCTGAACTAAGTGGCTTTAAAGTCGACTAGCCTAAAACAAGCTTCGAAGCTTCGTTGAGTTTTTCGGCTTCGGCTTCGCCTCGTGTTCCTTTTTAAATTCTCTCGTGCTCTACAACTTTCGGCGTGTTTGTATCACAGTTTATATATAGTCACTCGCAGCCGTTTTATGTAGATTTAGTTAGCAATTTTATAGTTCTAATTCGCATATTTAATTAGTTACTAAGTTAGTCTTATAATTCTGTAAATTTACTGAGTTAGTTTATATTCATATCATGTAAAACGCATTATGGCATTTTTGGAAAATGCGCTATATATAATATATATGGATTAAGAAGTAAATTATTATTATTATTATTACTGATTATTATTAATATTATTATTATTGTTATTCATTTATTGTGTATTGTGGGTGTGTGGTCCTCTGCATATAATATTCTTAAAAAAACTCTGATTATCTCAGTAAAATTACACGCTTGCAAATTGCATGTTCAAGAAAAACTTATTCAGCTGTTAGCCAATCAGAACTAAGAAATTGTTGCTGCGTATGAATAGAAAATAAACGATGACATCAGACAAGAGCCCACGTTTTGCACTGGCCAGCAGGAAGTGACGCGTTTGGTCCTGGGAACAAGGTGACGTCATCAATGGGATATAACTGTGGTCACGTGGTAAAACATTCGAAGTCATTACGCAGCGATATCGAAAGCATTGAAGAAGTTGAGGTCATTTTGTGTTGAGTTTTGCAACTCTGTTGTCAAAATGAAGTGGACTTTTAAAGAGGAACACTCCCTAGGTACTGATAAAAGTGTTTGTAGGAAATACTAGAATCTTTTACTCTTTCTTACTGCGTTTATTTCTCCCAAATTAGAATCTCGGTGCCAAGAATCGGCGAAAATTCGATCGAAGTACCCAGACAGAATTCCGGTGAGTAGCGATTCTGCTTTGTCTGTTGTAGCGAGGATTATAGTTGCGATTTCTTTTCGAATTTGCTGATATTTTACTCACTGTATTTTATAGGTCGTGGTAGAAAAAGCTCCTAAATCCAGCATCCAGGATATCGACAAAAGAAAATTTTTGGTGCCATCAGATTTAACAGGTAAGTCGAGTTTAAATGCAGCCATCTTTGTTTTGGTTCGTGCCCTATCGTGTAGTTCGTTTCAGTGTAGATTCCTCCAGTATACAAAAGTATCGATTTTTGCGTTACAGACCTTCAGTTTACTGCTTGGGCTAATACAGATGACTCCTAACACACAACCGTTTTTATTCTACTTTCCAGTGGCACAGTTTATGTATATAATTAGGAAGCGAATTCAACTGCCGCCGGAAAAAGCCATGTTCCTCTTCGTCAACAAAGTATTACCAACAACGAGGTAGGTATATCATTAAACATGGAGCGGAACATGAACATTGTTTATAGAGAAGTTTTAAAACGAATCGACGACAAAAATTCTTTTTCGTGCTTAGGAAATTTTATTATTCAATGCAATTGTTTGCAAACGATATTTGAGAGAACAATAAAGTCCAAAGTTTTTGTTTTGAAATAACATGTCGATCACAGCCTGTACCAAGGGACAAGATATCGCTTGGACTAAGAATGATCAATAGTAACCTTTGAGTTGTGTTCCATATCATATGGCTTTACATTTTCCTTGAGTATAGAACATTCTTACATAGTCACTCGGAACGAAACAGCGATAAAAGTCGTGTTACTTACAAGGTAATGCCGTCACACCAATGTAAAACAAAAGTTGTTATTGTTTCAAATTTGTTTTGGGAGAGGGAAAGTCTTGTGCAATAATTGAAGTGAAAACTTTTGGTCATTTTAGCAGTATATTTGTACGTTATATGCTGCAGAAATGATCAAAATCAATCTCTTGTCAACGCTTTGTTCCACAAGTGTCTTCCTTCCGGAAGCAAGGAAAAAATTATTCGTTATAAATAGTCTTGCCAAAAGCGAATTGAGCCGCTGCCCCATCACTTTTTCAGGTTGTAAGTTAGTTTTATGTTTAAACGATTTAACTACAGACGTTTGGAATTTTTCAGAACCAGCACTGTATTATAGCTACTCTTGAATAATGTTGTTTCGTATGGCAGAAATCATTACTGTGAACTCAATGTATTTTGATTTAAATAGTTCTGCCAGAATTCAAATTAAATTGGTTTGAGAAATCCGGTTTGTTTCTTTTGCTTCATTTTGGAAAGTGAAAAAATAGCTCAAATGGAACATTTTTGGAACAGTGTATAGTTCTTTGACAAGCCCAAAACACCTGAGATTTGACAATACTTCTGTAAACAAACAAGTTGCCACATGTTATTTGCATATTTTAAATCATTAACACTGCATAAATTTCAGTTCATTGGGCATTTCAACCTAGCATAGTGCACATTTCAATCCAGTAAAGTGCACAAAGGGCATTTAAACAGAACTTTTGGAGTTCGTTCTAGGCCATGTTACTCTAAGGACCACCTGCCATTGAATATGGAAATGACCCAAGATGTGAAAATTTTGAGACAAAGGTTTTTTTGTTGAGATTTTGAGGTGTTAAGAAAATATATAAAAATTATGGTGGAGAAGATTTTTAGAACAAATCTAATTCAAGTTAAGTTAGTTGTGTTGACTGCTGAATAGAATAAGCAAATGTAAGAAATTGTGAAATGTTTGAACCTTCATGCAAAGCTGATGATGTACATCCGTATTGTTTGCAAAGAAAAACAACTGACATTGATCACTGTTTCTCACTGTCATCGGATACCATCCTTGAATTTGATCTACACCCAAGTATTGCAGTTCTACGGTAATCATAATTTCTAAATCGAGATGGAAATCAAGTGTATTGGCAGTATATATACTCTGCATATTGTACTTTCAGTACTTGATGCGTAAATCCAATTTATTAATAGGTCCAAAGAATTTTTTAGTTCGGCAAAGATTGAAAGACTTTGGGATCTCTAGATCATACACAAATTTATGGTACAGAATGATTTTATTTTGGTATTAATGATAAACTTCAGAACATTTGTAGGGGCTTTAATTTTTTGCAAATGGCAAGTATGCTTCCCATGTAGAATATGAAATTTAAAATAAGTACCCCTACATCAAACACCCCACTTCCCCTGGGAACAGCAAGAAATTATGTATGCCAGTTAAAGACCTCTATTAAGACTGGCCTTACTAGAGAACTTGTTGCAATCATTGTTTGTTTGGTATGATGCTTTCAAAATTAAGATCTTTATTGGTATAGAGATCTAGAATTCCCAACTCCTGAGTCAAAATCTTTTTATTACAGTCTGTCTATAAGTACAGTATAGGTATTTCATTACATGTATCAGTGGTGTACCCATGGCCAGCTCATAGGCCTGCAAATTCGTTTTGACACAAAAAACACAGAGAAAATATATATATATATAAGGAAACAAAAAACTAAAAGTTGCCCAAAGCTTATTAAAATGTTCTCCACTGGAAAACTGACAATTCCAGTGCATTTACATTGTATAAACAGTGCTTTCAAAATTAAGAGCTTTATTGAATTAGAGAATTCCCAACTCCTGAGTCATTATTACAGTCCATAAGTACCACACCTCCTTGAGCTCTACATTTGTACTTACAGTATCACCAAAATGTCTAATGGTGTACATATTTTATTACATGTATCAGTGGTGTAGAGAAAAGCTGATATATATATAAAAAGAAACAAAAACCTAACAGTTGCCCAAAGCTTATTTCCACTGGAAAACTGACAATTACAGTGCATTTACATTGTATAAACAAGATATAAGAGTAAGATTGGTTGGGGGTCTGGTTTGAGTATAACTGACATTTGGTGAAATGGGAACATCAGTTTGAAATACTTATGCTTCAAAATGAAAGCTGATTTTCTGTTAAAGAAGTTTTACCAACTTCAAAACCTAAAACTCGGAATCGGTCTGGTTAGTTACTTGTGGTAAAGAAATGCAATGAATTATTCTCAGGTAGCAAGAAATATTACTTCAGGGCCCCCTAGGAGTTTGTGCCTTTGGTATTTGTTTGGTCTCTCCGGGCCTACAAGTACCTTAAAGTTTGGGTATGCCACTGACAGTATAATTTTATGTACCTGATCTAGTAATTTGCAGTATTGTTCTGGTATTTACATTCACCTTGTCTTTTCAGCTCAACAATGGGTGCCATTTATGAAGAGCACAAGGATGAAGATGGATTCTTGTACATTGCATACAGTGGAGAAAACACTTTTGGTCATTGATGACCTCAAGTCATTGCACCCCCAACTATTTTGCACTTTCACAGAATTATACCCTGCTATTTGTTCGTACAATTATATTGTCAGTATCATTTTAGTACTACAGCTAACTACACAGCAATGAAAGACTTGTAATGTGGAGCTGCTTTGTTTTACTGTTTGATTTTGGTTGCAGGTTTCTTGTTTCATGTTTTAGAAACTATATTTGAAGCTGATGGGTATAATGATTTTCAACTTAAGTTTCACTTGATGTACAGTATGTTTGATAATTTTAATGTAAGTGGTAGTGTCATTAGCTTTGCTTGATTCAAGTCACTATATTAAACCCTTTACAAAATTAATAAGCTATTACTAAACCTTACATTTATATACTAAAAATTTTCATCGGTTTACGAAACCCACAAGGCAATCATTATTTTGCAACTTTTGGAAGTCTGTAAGGTTAGTGTTTTATGAAACTTCTTTTGACTAGGGAGTTAAGGATTGCCATTGTTTACAATATTGATCTAAAAAATTAAGTAAGCTGAAATACAAAACTTTATACAGTAATTTGTCTGTATTCACAAAGATCTAGAACTTTACAAGAACATGACAGAATTACTGTATGAACTTGTACAAAGGGAGGGAATGCTTATCAGTCAGTGGAGGTAGAGAAAAGTGAAATAGACCACAAGTCTAAAGTAGTCTTGTAAATATTGTATAAGCAATTGCTACTATGAGAACCTAAGCTATTGTAAGATTAGTAAACTTAAGCAGTAAATATATGATTTTGGTAAATTTCTTGGAGGCCGTTATATTGTACTCTAACTGTGATCATACTGTGCATGTAAATTAAGTAAACAAAGGAATGACCAACTATATGACTGTGAGGGCCACTTCCTAGATTTTAGTAAACTATAAAACATACAAACTTGTGTCGTCGTTGTTTTACACTACCCATGTGCTGTAGTTGGCATCATTTTATACAGCTAGGGACTGTAGAAATGGGGGGCTGGGAAGGAAGGCGTTAATGACCCTGCACTAACATGCTTCTTATACCCCCCCCCCCCTTTACTTTAACATACTCAGCGGCCCCAGTTGGGTAACATCAACAGGCAGCAATGACATAATTTTTCATACTGCCCAATCCTTGGTTACAATGTGGTGTAAATTTGACTGCATATCGTTGGTTATTTGACAAGCAGATACAACCTTACCGCCAAATTTGCAAGCATTTGGCATCTAACATAACTGATTTGTGGGACTATGAATGACCAGTCTGCCTGAACATTCTAGTAGCAGCTTAAAGAGCCAGTCACTAGTCTTGAAGACTTCTCTGTGCACCAGGAATTTAGGAAAGGGGAGAATACAAACATAAATTATAAAAAGCTAAGGGGAGGTGGTAAAAGGTGTGAACAAATTTTCTTCAATCTCAGGAATGCCATTTACATTTGAACCAACATACATTTTATTTTAGAAAGTACTTTTAAATTAGAAATCCTTGGCAACACTGATCAGAAAGTAAATAATTCTCTTAAAATCACTGCAAAATGCACACCTTAATGATTATAATTTTAAATGTTTTCTGGGAGGAACATTCCTCCACACAACCCTAAAACTTGGCCCCAGATTCAAAAACCTTGCCAAATCCTGGCAATGTCTTGATATCTTATACGTACATTAAATAACTGGTACACTGTTTATATATCAAGCAGCCGGACTAACAAAGTTAGAAAACTTGACAGGACTAACAAAGTTAGAAAACTTGACAGAACTACCCTAATCATGACCCACTTGCAATTTTGGATGTGTGGCCAGCCATTTCATAAGGCCAAATAAAAAAAATTCCCGGTTTCTCATCAGCGCCCGCACTTCAAAATAGCCGCCACATTTAATACTTTTTAAAAATTTTTTACAATATAGAAAATGTATGGAAAATATATATTTTCTTCCGCTCCGTGAGCGAAATAACTCGACTGCATCCAATGCGATCGCCCGGCTGCATCTAATAACCTCATGCTTCATTTACTTCAAGAATTTCTGATGAGAAACCGGGATTTTTGTTTGTTTGGCCTAATTCACGTGGGAAAGGACTTGAAGAAGTGCTGAAGAGCTCTTGTACCGAGTCACGTCAACTGTTACAGTTCTGTTGGTTTAGTAATCCACGTGGGGAAGAACTTGGAGACGTGCTGTTGCACGGTCACATGAACTTTGACAGTTCTGACTTCTGTTGGTTTCGTAATCCACGTGGGGAAAAACTTAGAGATGTACTGACGAGCTGTTGTACGGTCACGTGAACTTTGACAGCTCTATGGGGAAGAACTTGAAAACGTGCTGACGAGCTGTTGTACGGTCACGTGAACTGTGACAGTCCTGTTGGTTTCGCAATCCACGTGGGAAGAACTTGAAGAAGTGCCGACGAGCTGTTGTACGGTCACGTAAACTGTCACAGTCCTGTTGGTTTCGTAATCCACATGGGGAAGAACTTGAAGAAGTGCTGACGAGCTGTTGTACGGCCACGTGAACTGTGACAGTCCTGTTGGTTTCGTAATCCACGTGAGGAAGAACTTGGAGAAGTGCTGACGAGCTGTTGTACGGTCACGTGAACTGTGACAGTCCTGTTGGATCCGTAATCCACGTGGGGAAGAACTTGAAATACAGAGGAGCAGTTACGATCACGTGAATTGTGACAGTCCTGTTGGTTTCGTAATCCACGTGGGGAAGAACTTGGAGAAGTGCTGACGAGCTGTTGTGCGGTCACGTGAACTGTGACAGTCCTGTTGGTTTCGTAATTCATGTGGGGAAGAACTTGGAGAAGTGCTGACGAGCTGTTTTACGGTCAAGTGAACTGTGACAATTCTTTTGGCTTAGTAATCCACGTGGGAAAGAACGTCAAGAAGTGCCCACGAGCTTCTGTATAGTCTTTTGCTGAGTGTTTGTAGTCTGCATAAGTTGTTAGGTTCTTGTTTCTGTAAAATAATATAAAATGAACATATATATAGTAAATAAACAGATGACACGCATGATATTGGTATGATGGCTAATATGACTTGCAGTGAAGACTTCTTAGTGGCGTTATCGTAAGACTGCAAATGAAAATAACTAACTTTGATAAACTGCTCCATACGTTTCATGTCGGAGTTTATTTCATGTTTGCTATATTGCTATAGCGCAAGGATTTAACGGGGTACTGGCAAGACAAAGTACTGGAATTTCGAATCACTTCATTTCTGGTAAAGGTTGGCCATGTAAAATAATAATAGTATTGACCAGACATGTCAACACATTAATATGTTTCACGTGTGTAGATATGAGATGTCAGAGAATGGAGAAATAAGGGTATTTCATTGCTATCTACAAAATACACACAATTTTTCTCGTACCGTAATGTTGCTGGGAGTTGGTTGTGAGGAATGCTTGACACAAGTTTCTTGAAAGTATAAAAAATGCTTGCTTTGCAAATGGATACTCTGAAAACAAATTACAATAGTTTGTAGCAATGGGTCAGTTCACCATACATCTGGGACATAAATTATCCAGCAAATGTTTGTTAAATATTTATGTGGTGATACAGCTATCTACGTCTATAACTTCTTGCAAATTTTAACACAGTTTATAAGGACATTCATCGCCATTTTCTACTTCTTTATAGCAACAGCCGATATTGAGGGGGGGGGGGTCTCCACACATACAATTCGAATCAAAGTTCAAACTTTGCAAAAATGCTAATCAGCATATATAAATTATTCAAACTTCACAAAAATACTAATCAACATAAACAGATTATTAACGCTAATCTTCACTATAGTTAGTCAACGTTGATCTCTGCGAAAACAAATTGTAACTTTGCGCAAATACGAGCCCCCATCTTAAAACTACTTCAAATTTCAGATGTAGTCAAATGCGTAATTTTACAAGGATGTCGCCCGATTCTAATTAATTTCTCGCGATTTATTTGGAGTTTCGAAATTTTGAATCATGGGGATGCAGCACCAACTGTGATGCATTGCTAGTGGTGAAATATTTTTATAGTTTTTAGAGAAGATTTGATGAAAAGAAGATAGTGGGGCAGATTGATGATTTTGACAAAAAATTGAATTTCACTGAATATTGGGTAAATAAAAATAGACACGCACCAAATTGTCGATAACTAGGAAGTGTGCACACGGATTCTTGGTCCATACATTTTGTTGTATGTCAATCAATTTGTACACCTTCAAAACACGGTTCTCTTATATTCACTGTAAAAGCTACCGAGTGTCCTCACATATATATGAGAAGAACTGAGCCTTAGTGGTCGCGTAAATTAATGTGAACTATTGTACTAAAACTGCATAAAAAGAAATCACGTTATTCACATATTAAATCACACTACCTGGCTTTTTCCGATGTAAATTTGCTTTTTGTAACTCCTTGTTTGATTCCATTGACTGATACTTCATGAATTGGAGGTTTTGGTGTCCAAATAATAGCTGAAAAGGTAAAATTACTGCATCAGATGTATGAATCCAGCTGATAGTACTACAGGGATTTACTTATAGTTAACACCCTTGGTTGACTGGGAGTAGTGGGGCACTTCTTCATATACCTACAAGGGAACATGTAACTAGTTGTGTGTACGATTGTTAGATTTGTGAGCAGCAATTGGGCAATCAAAATCAGCACGTAATCTGAAAAATAAATTAATTCATATCATGAGATGAAGTTTAAGATTACGTTGATTTCTGATTTTACTTGTGATTAATCATAAATTACACGCTGCCAAGGGTGGACTGATTTTTTTTGGGGGGAGAACCCCCCAGGCCAACGTCTTCACTGATTTCGCTTTATAGAATTAACAGTAAAGCTTCAGAAAGTTAACTTAAGTAAAAAATAAGTTTGGATTAAGCTGTGACCTAGTATTTATCTACAATTAAAGCCATGATCGACAATCTTAACACTAATATTGATGAAATATTGTAACTCTGGAGTATCATTTATAAAGCGTTTCTCCTCAGGGATGTATAAACCTCTTGTCTTTCAAACATTTTCTCCTTGCTAAATGCGCTAAACTGGTAGATGCAACATTTGACGTGAATTTGACAATCATGCATGCACCTCAGTTGTTCCTGTATGTCTCCCGACTGTTCCTGTAACAAAGTGCTGATCTGCCTCCTTGATAATTTTTCTGTCTACAGAACATAGATAACTTATAAGCTTGTAATCAGTTTTAATAAAAGCTAACATGGGCATTACAGTGTAGCAGCATACAGGCAGACAAGCCAATCCCGTGGCCTATAATTTGTCGCATAAAAAACGATGAGTCGTTCGCGTATTGTGATTGAAAATGTTTATTCTTCTGTTTACTCCTCTATTTACTCCTATTTACTCCTTTTTAATTCTCTGTTACAAAGATGTTAGAAACGTTTGGAGTAACCCCCGGGCTGAATGTTTCACATTCCAAAGAATCCCTTGAATTCCCGTCATAAAAGTGTTTAAGTAAAGAACCTCAGAGCCACGTACCTCCTGCAGCAGGCGACACCTTCTTGTTCTCCATCTCCACTCTCGTCCTGCAATGCTCAAACTGCTGAGCACTGAATGCGAACGTGGGCTCCTGAATGCTCTTACTCTGCAGAAACTCTTCCCCCAACAAATTCGCAGCCCGCAGAAACAAGCCCCTTCTTATGGCTGATACTTCACAGGCACATTTTCCAACAACTATCGACGACAGGTAAAGAGGAGATGAAAGAAAATGCGACAACAGGGCTCCTTGGCAACCAAGAACGTTCCACTTCATGATTTTGTCACTGCAAGACATGGATAATGTCCTGTCGCCCCGCCCTGGTTTTGTGCGCAGTACACCAGTTGTATGGTATCGTATGCCTGTATCCAGGGGGTCCTGGTTTCCTCCTGGCACACATTTAGCTCCCGTCCTGTGGATATCCTTGTTTGTGTTAAGGGGGGTATTGTCTGAGGTGTCAGGGTAACCTTCATTTGCAGGAACTGTATCATTTCTGTGCACAAGTTTCTCTTTGATAGCTATAATGGTATGACTTTCACTGCCATCTGCCACACTGCTTGAGTGCGACGCCTCAATCGTGTGGTTATTTGGTTCTGCAGTCATTAAACAAGGCCTTTTTGAAACTGGTTCTCCTGGTACTTTTGAAGTATTGACATTACAAATATCTGGTGCTATATCACCAGAATCATCCAGGCTGCTACACGCAGACTTCTCGGCCTCTTGTGGTTCTGTAACACTGTTGGGACACAGAGGCACTAACTTCCTCTTGCAATTATTGCCTTGATCAAACTCTGCATCTTCTCTTATCACAGCAATGTCCTCAGTATCCGAGTCATTGGTACAACCAGTTGCTGCAGTACATTTCTGTGACTGGTCACTGTAAACCTGGCGTGTTCCTGTGCCATCAGAGGCACTACCGACAACAACTGTGTCATCTGTTTCAGCTTTTGGAAAAATGGAAGCGTCACCACCTAACAAATAAGACACAAAACATTTTCGAAGTTTGTTACTTTCAGGGATGTAGAAAGAAGCCAGTCCACGGTCCATTTGCCTGGCTATTACGTTGTCACGGACCGGCTATTTACGAGAGAGAAAGATATTAAACTTTGAATGGAAACAGTTTACGATTTGAACGATTTCTTAAATAGGAAATAAACATTCATATGTCATTTGCAGTTTTACAATATTCTGTTTAGTTTTGTTTCGTTTGGGCTTCTGCTTCACAATAAGTACAAAGCGATCATTATTTTCTGAATTTAACATAGATATACAAGTGGTTACTATATCAGGTTGGTGGACAAAACACGTTAAACGGCACCATTTTAAGTCGAATTTCCAAAGATTGTCCTAGAGGGGCATGTCGACAGACTCCCCTAGAAACTTGTGCCCTTTAGCACTCGAAAAATCCGTGGACCTCCTTAAAACCGACATAGACCTGCTTTAGCAAAAATCTACTACACTCCCTGACTTTATTAAAGACATTCCAGTCATTTTTATAATAATTATCATAATTCAATAGGGAAGCGTCACCTAACAGTTTTAAAAAACACAAAACCTTTTGGAATTTTGTTACTTCATTTCAAAATACATTACCATATTTGCACAATAAATATAATAAATTAATTTAAACTGGCAGCATCACCACCTAACGACCGGCTTTGTTCCTTTTACTGCAATAAATATAACTTCATTATTCTTCTAAATCACGGCAAAAGATACTGCAAATTTTACGCATGTTTACCGTTTGAACTGGTGTACTTCATCAGTTTAGCCAAAAAATTCACTAAAATTGTCATCAGATTTTGCATTACTAATTACAGTTTGTGTCACTTAATAAGGCCGGATCAAATTAGAATGAGAGTTGTATGAGAGTCGAGTGATGAGAGTTGGACGAGAGTTTGGTCAACTCTCGTGTGGCTGGTCAAATGAGTCAACGAGAGTTGACACGATTCGCAAAACAAACCGCAAACTTTCATCAGCCCTCATCAAAATTTACAACTTGATGAGAGCGCATGAGAGTCGATGAGTGTGCACTGAAGTTG
>JANVCK010092771.1:0-11917 GCA_026546655.1 Epizoanthus illoricatus
TGTCCTTGTCCTTGTCCTTGTTCTTGTTCTTGTTCTTGTTCTTGTTCTTGTTCTTGTTCTTGTTCTTGTTCTTGTTCGTGTTCTTGTTATCGTTGGCTTCCAATTACTCGCATACTCACAAAAGCTCCGTATTTACCCATACCATTTTGCAGGTAACTGTGTAAACTTTGCCATTGATGCGCTCAGAGAGTTGTTGATCTTGTATGAAGATATTTACGAGATCTATGGAGATATACTAGGAGCAAGCCACTCTTTCAAGATTAAAGCGTATGAACAGGGTACGTGTTCTGGACAATAGATATTATCAGCAAATATTAACGTTATCTTGGTTCTGCAACATTAGATGTTGACAGTCAGTTACGAGTTTTGTGGCACAGTTTGGTTATTGGAAGTTTAGTAAAAAAATTAATTAATGTATTTTTACAATATTTTTTTAGGTTTACATATAGGAATTCAAATTTAGAAAGTTCCACAAAACTGATATCGTGTAGAAGGTCTAATTGCTTCAATATAATGGGCCTATTTTTTGTTTTTGTTTTGAAAGGGTTAGAATTTTGAGTTACATAATTTCGTTAAAAGAGCCTTCGAGACTAGCTTGTAGTTTCAAGAAAAATGCTTTATTTTGTACCAATATTTGCAGTATGTTATTTAACAATGGTATGTAAGGTGTCTGGATCGAAATTCCCGACACGTGTGATGAAGTTTTGTAAATGCCTATAACTTTGTGAAATTTTAATCGATTTGAATTAAACTTTCGCAAATAATACACAATGTATCTGGGAATTTGGTGAAGTTAACTGATTTAACAAGAATGTGTGATATTGGGGCATTTTTTATCCAACTGGACCTCATTTTTTTCACAAAGTCAGTCGTTAAAACAAAATTTTGAGTTGACATTTTTCTTCAGTTTCTAGAATCAGCTTACATATACCCAATTGTACTGTTCTAGCAAAATCGAAGTAACAGAATTACGGGAAAAGTTTGGAACTCAGAATGTAACCTTGAATCTGTTTTGAAAGTTTCTCGGCTACGACAGCTATGTTTTCGAATAATAACGCACGAACTCAGTAAATTCCAGGTAAAGTTTTTTCAAGGTGTATTTAATGTTACCGCCAGGCCGATTGCTTCTAGCATGTACTGATAAAAATGCTTTGCTACTTTTTAAATAATAATAATTAATAACTGTATTTCTTATATTGCGCATTTAAAAACAATTCTCAATGCTCATTACAGGATAAAATGTAAAAATAGCTGGTTAAGATTACAAAAATTGTAAAACTAACAAAGTAACTAATAATTAAGTAACAACTAACTAACTAACTAACTAACTAATTAACTAACTAACTAACTACCTAACTAACTAACTAACTAACTACTTAATTAACTAACTAACTAACTACTTAATTAACTAACTAACTAACTACTTAATTAACTAACTAACTAACTAACTAACAACAAGCTTGACTAAAAAGAAATGTTTAAACGCAGTCGTGGGTTCCAAATAGTCTCGTCCCCAGGCATCTACTCGGGGTTGTTTCTCGGGAATTCGTTGCGGCGTGGTTGTTAATGTGTGGGCTTGCTTCGTCCGCCAGTTTGAAAACGAAGAGCTTAGTAACCAGGCACGAAGCCACCAAGTAGCGGAGGATGCCTGGGGACGAGGCTATGTAGTACCCCAAAATTATTTTGTTGCGTGACTACTGAAATTGCATTTGATGTATTACGCCT
This sequence comes from Epizoanthus illoricatus, assembly GCA_026546655.1. Classification (NCBI taxonomy): domain Eukaryota; kingdom Metazoa; phylum Cnidaria; class Anthozoa; order Zoantharia; family Epizoanthidae; genus Epizoanthus; species Epizoanthus illoricatus. The sequence continues at coordinate 1,726 of JANVCK010092771.1, forward strand.
AATGCATAAGGTATTGGAAGGTGAACGTTTTATTGTCATCGATAAACATAGTGTAGTTAATTTGTAAAACCTGCAATCCTATCAGTCCAATTATTTCCTTTCTGATGTACCCTTTGTGTTAATTTGCAGGCGGCCTGTGCATTGGTCGTGTGGTCGGCGTGTGCATCTCGTTGCCGTCCTGAGCTGAGTGTTCCCCATGTGATGGACTGCATTGATCAGTAACAAGATTGGTAGAGCAAAGTATCTATAAACAGCAATATTTTTTTCTTTTTGATATTTTATAAACTTTTAATCCATATTTTACGAAGCTTTCTTCAATAAACCCAACCGTGTTCCCAGGGCCTTCTCGAGGAATGACAGATTTCATCACCAAGTGCTAAAGACTAGAACCACGCAGACATCCCATCATATCAGATATTAGGGAGATTAAGCAACAATGACGACAGCGTCGGCAAGGACGGCACAAAACAAAAGGCTTGACTACAGATTACAGTAAACTGCACGTTAAAATACACCAAGCACCGTCGGCTTCAGATATACAACCGACGTTTTGGGTGTGAACATGGAAATGCAAATTCCTGCAATTCGCACTCATTCACTCAAGGAACAATAAAAACAGATGGATGATACATGAAGGAAAAGAGAAACACAACATAGAATTTTAGCAGCCGTCGTGGTAGCCACTGCCGTCAGTCAATGCTGCTCAAAGTCCTGAATATATACGATGACCGCCATGTCTCCAAAACTACCACAAGAGGTGTAATTTAACACTGATCTTCAGGGGTAGCGGGGAATTTAAATGTGATTCTAGAGACCTGTCTTCAAACGAGCGAAAATAGCCTCCTCTTTTTACATATTAAACAGCTGAGACAACCATTTCATTTTATAAAATAAACTAGATATAACGCGCGCGCTGATTGGTTGAAAGCCATTTACCATAACTCGATGGAAAACATGGCTACGTTTATTTTATAAAAGAAATAGAAAACATTTCCCGTGTTTTCCATCAAGTTATGGTAACACTCGTGCAAGTTTGTGAGAAACTCACCTTCGGCTCGTGCTACCACAACTATTTTTTGTTCTCCCAAACTTGCACTCATGTTACCATAACTCGATGGAAAACACGGAAATGTTTCTTTCTTAAATATTTTACTCATCAATAAATACATAAATGAATGAATGGCTAACTAAGTAAGGAATTTAATCACAAAATAGAGCTTTTTAATATATTTTTATTGACCAACACTTGCATTGCAATGTAGTTTTACAGATGGTTTCAAGCTTTGAGTTGGTTTCCAATAAAATTGAAACAAATCAGCTGGGGAGATACCGCTGTACAGTACCTCGGGGATTTCAGTCACACTTCTTGGATGAACTCCACAACAAAAATCATATAATTATTGCATTGATGGCAAAATATATCCGAAATATATACTGTTGTACAAGACTCGTGACAAAATATTATCGAATTATTATAATGCCACTCGGAGATATTGGCTAAAATGTTAGTTTCTCTGCTGATCAAAATATCACCTCTCCCAACGTGTGTGTGTGTGTGTGTGTGTATGTTTGTGTGTATGTATGTATATGTGTGTGTGCGTGTGTGTGTTGGCGTTTTACCTCGAAACATGCAGCTAGCTGGAATGGATATTACAGTTTTTTGAGGTAGGCCTTCGCCCCCCCCCCCAACCCCCTATTTGAATTTTTGGATCCGCCCCAGGGATTCTGTAATTATGACAATCTTGATTCTGAACCCCGTGTATTGAACTCTATTATTATTATTAAATCAAATCCATTTCCTTCTGTGCCCTCCTGCTGACTTTAGCTCAAAATTTTGTTTTAATATTTAGAATATTTTTATCTGCTGTAGTACGTCTGTTTCTTTTTCAATGACATTTGCACCTATTCCACAAGAATGGCGGGCAGGTGATATGAAATCCCGTATTGTAGCTTAACATTGCCTATTTGAGTTAGATTTCTACTTCACTACGTAATACTCGCGCTGTTAATGCGAAACAACTTTCTATTGACATTTGCATGAAGAACAGGTAAAGGAAAGTACATAAAGAACGCAACATTTGAAATCTACTACGCATTGCTTGGAAACCATTGGCATCCACTATTATGGGCTTCGTATTAGAGCGGATTAAAAAGTCAAGTCTTGTCTTTAGTTTGTGATCCCATTGGTTCATCAATTTACTTCCAGTGAATCACAAAAGGAAGCAATAACACTATTGTTTCTTATCCAATAACGCTTCAATGACAAGACAATACAAGACAACACGTACGTGCGTGCGTGCTCCGCATTTTGGCTCCACAACTTTGCGATGCGCGCCATTTTCCCACCATTTTACAGCCACCTCATTGGCTGAATGTACTGCTAAATTTAATGTATTGTAATGTCTTTCATTTTGGTTATTCTGTACTCATGCGAAACTCTCTCAACTGAACCAATTGCAAGTGTTCTACCATAGTGGGACTTTGGCATCGAAGAAAGAGATTTTATTAGTGTTTAAAATATACAGTTAATCCCGAAAACGTTGTCCTAAAAGAAAATATAAATATACAAATATATCTCACACGTGACTAAGTGTATATTGACTATATTAACACCAAAATAAGTTTGTATATGCATGCCTGGTATGATTAAAATTCTGTTGATTTTCGGGTTGAGTTAATCTAAATTAGATGGTAATGTTACTGGCTGTACCTTTGCAAATACACATGGTCACGTGTGAGATATATTTGTATATTTATATTTTCTTTTTGGGCAACGTTCTCGGGATTGACTGTATATTAAAATATAATTGAAGTATTTCAGTAATTTAGGTTCGAATAGAGAAAAATGAACCAAGCTGGCCCATAGCATTATAGGAAGAAACAAAATTTTATCGATAATAATATAATGAAAGTATTGTTTTTAGACAGCTCAGTGCGATAAATATTTAATGGCTTAACTAAAACGTTGTATCATTATGTTGTCAAACAATACTGTCAAAGTGCAGGAATACGAACGTTAACCCAATCATTACCCTATGCTGAGGCAAAAGTAACCCAGAACCCGCATTTAAACCATAACCCAACCCACAACCCTAACTCTAACCCCAAATACATAAACTAAAATAAGTACTAACACTAATGCACCTATCAATGTTAAGCTGGAGGGGGGAGGCCGGGCAGAGGCGGCATTTGAACTCGGACAAGGATTTCTGTTCAAATTCCCCAACCCGGGGCAACCGTTGACGGTCAAATGAGTCACTTATTTGCTGTAAAAACTTGTCAGAATTTGATTTTAAAAAATGATAATATGTCCCCACCACGGGCAGCTAGGAATGGATCCGTCAACACACAGCAGTTTGGAGTACTGTACATGTTGACATCAAGGTCGGGTAGGTACAAACAATTTTTTAGTTTCAGATATGTCCTTTCACTTCGGTCAAAGAAAGCCAACAGTTTTGATCAGCAACTTTTATGAACATACATGGGCAAGAAAGCGTTTTAAAAACTGATACTTCAAATCAGCGTGTTCCCCATTGTTAACGACAGACGTATTTTTGTTGGTTACGTACCTTGTGGAAAAGGGTTAAAACCAACTTTTGAAGGTTTTTCGTCCAAAACCCCAAGAATTGAGTTAGGGGTACTGTATCGATCAAATCGAAACTTCAACATCTCCGCAAGCGCGCATCTGTGTGGACAGAACCAAAGTCTTATACATGCATTTCAGACCCTCATGTTTCTCACAATCGACTGATTCGTGGAATGGGCCTCCTGTGCTTTTTAATTTTTAAGTGGGGGACGAAATATCGCGCGAATTTAAGGGGGGCATATGTCTACTGGCCAAAAATCCACCGGCCTCCCAAGGCTCGAGTAACTCGCTGGAGCCGGGTATCGCGGGTACCCAGTGTGATGCATGAAAATAAATTCAATTCATGTTTTAAATACAGTGACGTCATAGAACTGATCACACAATGAAGGAAATCTATTGTTATCAGTGGATTTGTTATTTGAACTGGAGCGGTTGAGCAATTTGCATTTGACTGAGCACGCAATCACTGAAGCAGGTCAACGGTGCCAAGCAAAGTAGTGGCCGCTGTTTTTTCTGTTTTGCTTTCCAACAGTTTGGTGCTTCATTTCAGGAGACACTCGCAACTGCATTGTACCGTCACCCAAGAATTTGGATCTTGATCACGAGGTGCACTGCACATACCAGTACAGTATAAACAATCGTATGTTTGCATATAATTAGAAGGTAAGTTCGCCTTCGCCGCTTGTCCCATCGCGATATCTTGTAAGTTGCAGGGAGTTTTATATTTATGCATTGCAAAGTGAGATGTTTTCATGAAAAAGTACTTCTAATTAGCATTTGTTCACACGAACCTGGGTTGGATGGCCAGTCAGGTCGGCCACCATGCAAGAGTTGGACTATGTTTTTATGTGAACCCAGGCTAATAGTAGCGCCTGCTGATCGTCCAGTCCCGGTTCGTATAACATACATTGTAAGTTGTGTTTGTGGCTAAGAAAGGAAGTTTACAACTGGTGCTTGCAGTTGGTCCTCAAATACTAAGAAGTGCCGAAGCGACACATTTTAAATACAGCCAGGATTTTTCATTTTATTTGTGCATGGCTGCATTTTGCCCGCGACCCCGACTTGACCTGCAAATACGGGCATGTTGTAAAATTTGGAACACCAGAACATTTATACACCTTCGGAACATGGGAATGCTACAACTTCCGGAACACTACAGAACGAACACTAGAATGCCTCTGGAACACCGGAACACCTCCGGCACACACCGGAACACGTCCGGAACACAACACGTCCGGAACACACCGGAACACACCGGAACATCTCCGGAACACTCTAGACTTGTTACCAGGCGACTCAGCAATAATTAGTGGAGAAACGAACAGAACTCATTTATTGGTGAGTAGACCTGTTGCAAGTCTAGGAACACTCTGGAACACTTCCGCAACCCCTCTGGAATTCCGGAACACCACAGAACACCTGCAAGACACCGCTTAACACTCTGGAATGCCTCTAGACCTCCGGAACACCAGAGAACACCCAGGAACACCTCTGGAATCCACAATAGAACATGTTTTAAGGGGCCATTCGTTTGGGATATTCTTATTCCGGAATGGGAATACACAGAATACATTAATAAATTCCCATGAAACGCCAAAAAATGGCATTCTTAAATCTAAATGAACAGCAGTTGTTCGCTATGGTATTTAGACGGCAATGGTATTCGACATTAGAACGCTCGCAAAACTTGAACTATATGGTTCAGTAGCCTGTCAGTTTAACCTGGCATCAGAAAAGATATGATCTGTAATCAAAATAACAATTTTGTTTGAGCTTGTACAGAGTTTGTAGAGACTGCAAGAAATACAAAACGTGGTGAAATTTTGAAGCAATAATGTGGGGCAATAAGGCTTTACATAAATATTAATACAGCATCCTCAGACTGGTTCCCAGTCCCCTCTGCTGTTAGAGTGCCCTCTAATTTCTTGTGACGTCCTGGGAAGAAGAACGCAGCGAAGACTGGCAAGAGCCTCCCTTGTACAACGTCCATTTTGTTCTTTTTACATATCGAAAAAACTGTTACAAGCTACCTAGCATGTAGGCACGATTTAATTTGCCAATCACAATGGAAATCTATGTAAGAAGTGCTTGAAATCCTGCTTAATTGAAATAGTGTATCAATTTAAATAACGGAGATGTTTCAGGAACTTTTGTTGCTTTTCCCGGAAGGTTTTTGCCAGACGTCTGGAGATTTTATTTTCGCCACAAGGCCCCCATCTTATTCCGCGAAGACGTCTGGGAACAAGAGACTGTAGCGGCCTGATGTGATGTTGGATGCAACCTAGTCCCCGGGCTTCTCGGCATTCAATATGGTCGTCTACTGGTAATAATACTAATACTAATAATAATAATACTAATACTACTACTACTACTACTACTACTACTACTAATAATAATAATAATTTATATTATGCAGTCAGCGTAAGCATTACAATATATATATTACAATATAACTCCAGTCACATACAGTTATGGCGTTATTCGTGTAACTCGTTCGTCTTATTGCATTTAGGTTGACCAGGGACTGCAATATAGACTCCTAGATTTAGAATGGACGCAGCACTGAATGATATTAAGGTGTTCCTCACCGATAATTACCACCGTTACCATGGTTACCTGATCCACCCCGTAACCATTGTTGTCTCGATTGTTCTCCTGCTGCTGTTGTTGTATTGGAACGGAATCCGGGGATACGGGATCTTGAAGAAAATAAACTTACCCGGTCCCAGGTCACTTCCCTATGTCGGTAACTTCTTGGAAGTGAGAAAACACGGAGGACTGCACAGAGTTCAGATTAGGTACATGGAGCAATTTGGCAAGCTATTTACCATGTGTCTCGGTCGGGAGCCGGCAATTGTTGTCGCTGATCCAGAAATGGTAAAGCAAATTATGGTGAAGGAATTCCCCAAGTTCAGAAATCGAGACCAAGGATTTAAACGGCGTCCGCCAATGGATGAAACACTTCTGAATTCCAAAGATGAGAAGTGGAAGCGAATCCGTAGCCAGCTGACCCCAACTTTTAGTGGGCTCAAGATGAAGCAGATGATACCATTAATGGAGGAAGCCGCTGACACACTAGTCTCTAAACTGGAGGGTGTTGCTGACTCTGGTATGAATTACGGCGTTCTGTGTACATGGTACTCTGATATTACGCTTTGACGTTCAGAATTTCTAGATACCACAAATACAGGAAGCTCCATGTTGCAATCTACACAGTCAAACCTCGATTAAGTGGTATCCTAATAAGCGGCCACCCTCTATTTAGCGGGTAGTTGTCCCCAATATATTTACTATAAACTCTACCTCTATTAAACAACCCCAGTCGCCTTCGTACCGTCCCAACGTTAACCAGTGGTTAACTAACAAGAATTCTGATGTATTTTACCCAGTAGAAAACGGTTAGAAGAAAAAAGGTGAAACATGAATGAAATGATACGACGATATTGAAAGTTTGCACACTTCAGTTCGGTTCATTGCGTCATGGTCTAACTGAGAGGCGCTGCGAAACTCCTCCCCGCCAAGTCTTGTCCATTTCAAATACAAACTATTTGCTTAATGATTTATGACTTAGTGGTCCACAGCAACAGACACACACGGAGAACTATTTTTAAGGAAAACTTACTTTGCTAGCCCACGTGAAAGTTTCACCGACAATTTAGTTTCGTTTTCTAACTGTTGTGTCTGTTTTCTATTACTCGGCCAGCCTCTATTAAGCGGCCACTTACCTATTCCCCGAGGATGGCTGCTAGACTGTTTGACTGTAGTTCTTTTTTCTTGGTGCAAGTTATCCTGTGAACTGTGTTATCTACCATCCTCGAAAAGCAGGACCAATCGGTCGGGCGAGGGGAGAGGGGTGCGGGGTAAAAGTATTTTTTCCTCGTCCCATATCCATGTCAACTCCGTCTTGCCGTTACTCTTTCCCAACGGACGCCCCCTCGGTCTCCGAGGATGGTTATGTTCCTTTTTATGTGTGCGTGTTTTTCAGTGTGATGGCAATTTTAATTTAAGTTTGTTTTCCATATACGACGTAACGTGTCGCAAACAGCTAGTTGCAAACAATACCCTAACATTGCCTGATTTCAAACCGTGAGGAACTGGGTACTAACCGGATGCAACAGTTTTGACAATGGCGGCAGTTGTGACACTGGAAAACATTCAAACATTTCTTAATCTAGTAACATTTGTTCACGATGTTGAAAGGTAATCTATTATCGCCATTGTCCTGGAAAATCGTGAACAGTGAAGGCAGAACTGCCTAGTCCAGAGAGCGTATAATAATTCACTTCGCTTGTTCGCCAGTTGTTCTCGTATAAGGCATTAGCACAATTCCAGTGCAAACCATTTCAGCGATAAGCATTACCAAAGAGAGAAAACTTCAACTCCCAGGCGCCATTTGGTTTCTTTTTGTCGCCTCCTCGGGCTTCCACGTCCAGTTAGAACCCAGTTTGAAATCAGGCAATTTCGGAAAGATTGAACAAGTTCTCTACTGTTTGCGACTGTTTGCAACGTGTTTGAGCCATATATGGAGAAAAGGTTTCGACGAGGCTTACGAATTTCCATTATCAGTTAGTTTATTCGCCCCTCTTTGATACTTTCAGGTAAAAGTGTGAACATGCTGAGCTGGTTCAGTCAGTTGACACTTGACGTCATTTTGTCAACTGCCTTTGGCGTCCAATCAGATGTACAGACAAATCCAGATTCCAAGTTGTTGAAGAGATCCAAGTTCCTCTTTCGCCTACCACTAATAACGCTTTTCCTTATCAGTTTGCCATTTGGTTCATGGCTTGCCTCACTGTTTAGAATCGTAACAGATGCGATCGCTCCGTTCCTTGACCTTGCTTCGACCATCATTAAATCTCGGCGCCAACAGGCCGAGCAAGGCATTATGGGAAGAAAGGACATGGTTCACCTGATGCTGACTGCGCACAAAGAGCCTGGGGCGGAAGGAGGTCGTAAACTGAGTGATAGCGAGATAATGGCGCAGTCCGTTGTGTTCCTGTTGGCTGGGCATGAGACCTCCAGCAATACACTGAGCTTCACGGCCTACCACCTGGCGATGAACCCTGAGATACAGGAGAAGTTGAGATTGGAGATTGAGATTGCCATACAGGTTAGTGGGGGGAGGGGAGGGTGGGAAATTTGGCTGGGCATGAGACCTCCAGCAATACGCTGAGTTCTGAGATACAGGAGAAGTTTTGAAAATGGAGATAAATTCTGACATTGAATGTCTGATGACGAGGCTTCTTCGGGCTAGGCCGCCTGAGAATTAGTCTAACCACGGGCGCCGAGTGTAACAAAGACTGAATAAATAGAATAAAACATCACGCAGGTTTTTTTTCGCGCGCACAGCCGCCACATTGGATCTGGAATCAGAGCATGCCCGGGTTCTAAATAAATTTCAAGCTGGTTTCTAGGCCTAAAGTAAGTCGTCAATCGCGCGGTTTCTCACGAAGATTCTCCAAAGATTTGTACAATATGTAAATCTTCGTAGAAAAACTTTCGTCGGAAAAGATCGGTCGGAACGCGCGCGCTAGTTGAGAACATTCGAGAACTGGGTTCTAGTAGAACCCAGGTATGCTCTGATTCCAAATTCAATATGGCGGCTGTGCGTATTAAAACAAACAACGCGTGACGTTCTATTATATTTATTCAGTCTATGTTACACTCAGCGCCCGTGGTCTAACATGAAATAAACCCAGAATATCGTGCATGTTTTGTCATGGTTTAATTTATACACACGTCATCTGTTTTCCTTGATTTACTGAGTCCCCGTCTCGGCTGCTAGCGACAACAGAAACGTTATTCTATTTAACCTGAAGACGCCTTCCGTTTGTCGGATCTATCAAGTCTGTCCTTCTCAACTGGAATGGAGCAATTGCTGGAACTGGTTCATGCCAGACTGGCCCTGCAGTACTATAATAGAAGTATTGCACAGTTCTCCTGTTCTGGTACGAAGCATTTATAGAGACGTAGGGCGCTGAGCTGATTGCTTAGACTAGCCCTGCTACTGGAGTAGAAGTACTGCGCACCTCTCCTATTCTGGTGCGAAGCATTTATATAGACAAGGAGGCGGAACTAGCTTGAACTGAATCATCAGATTAGCTAGACCCGACAAATGCAAAACGCCCAAAGCGTAGGGTAACTTCTTGGACATTTACTTGACAGTCACTATATAATCTTCTCCATTCTAGAGTAACCCGGGGAGCTCGTGGTACGATTTAGTGCACAGTATTGAGTACCTGGACTGTGTTATCAACGAGTCTCAGCGCCTTCACCCTCCTGCCTATGCGGTCAACAGACAGTGCGCAGAATCCTGCACCATCAACGGCGTGCACTTCCCCCAGGGAATACAGGTGTTCTTCCCAATATATGGAATGCACCATGACCCGACCGCCTGGCCTGATGTCGAGAAGTTTGATCCTGAAAGGTTACTTTTGATTTGCTGTTCAATCTGTTGTCTTCCATCTATGTATGTATGTATGTATGTATGTATGTATGTATGTATGTATGTATGTACATGTATGTATGTAATGTATGTATGTATGTATGTATGTATGTATGTATGTATGTATGTATGTATGTATGTATGTATGTATGTATGTATGT
>JANVCK010092993.1:0-11914 GCA_026546655.1 Epizoanthus illoricatus
GTTTATACACTCTCCTCGCCTCGTGCAAGAAATAATATTAAAAAATGAAGGTTTGTTCTCATAGCTTTCTTCTCAGTTATTTAATTAATACATCGTTGAACACTTCAAACAATTTATAAGAATGGCAAAAAGCTAAATTATCGTCGATTTTTAAATTTAAAACAACATAACAATCAAGACCGTGATGTGACGGAACATTAAGTTAGTTTGATCATAAAAGAATTCATTGACCTGGTCTTGGTCACAACTTCTTTCTACCTTAATTAAAGGCCAAAACTCTTCGATGTAAAATATTTACAGAACTTGGAGAAAACACATCTCTTAACTCTATACTTTATTTAAAGATTTCATTCTTTTTAAACTCCCAGGATAATTATATAAACTTCGGTTTCTTTGCGATATGGCCTGTTTCTTTTCTTTTGACTAACTCTAAAAAAGAAGAAAATTGTCCGTGACCCGTTATTGCACAAATATTTCCTTATTGCAGGTTAAAATAGCTGAATTATAAAGAACATCTTAACACGTACAACTTGTATCTATCTAGCTTTGTTGACATGAGTTAATTAATAGCCAGACGAAACTGCTGGGGAAAGGCGGTACAGTCACTGGGGAAAGTCGGTACAATTTACCGGTGTACCGGCCTTAAGAAAAACACTGTAGAATAATGTATTTATTTCGATTTATATATAGGTAGATATTACACACTTGCTGATTGGCTAACAGATGATAAAGATACTCATTTTATCTTTGTCTTATTTGCCTCATGTTCCTCTTAAAATTCTCTCATGCTCTACAACTGCCAGTATGTTTACACTACACTTTACAAGCACTCAGCCATTTTTTTTTATATTGCTTAATAAGTATAATGTGTAGATTAGTTCCCAAGCACATAAACTTTACTACCTACTATATTCAGAGAGTGAAAAAAGCAATGAACAGGCAATTTTGGTAAATAAATGAAGGCAAGTCCAGGGATAGTGGCAGCCACTGCAAATTAACTACTAGTAATTAATAAGTAGCTTGAATTCAAAATTTAGTTTGAAGTTTACTTAATGGTTTTCCATGCCTTGACTTCAGTCTTTTCAGTAAAGTCACACATTACTAAAATACCATTTGCCAGTGGTAATTCCATGTGCCATTCTGCATGATACTATTTTTGAATCATTCTGTATAACATAATTGTGTGTAATCCTGTCTAAATTTATTCAAAAGTGTAATAAAATAAATGGTCTGAACCTACAATGTAGGTGAGTCAATGACTAATTACTGATACAAAACAAGCCGACCACACAACTACTGCTAATTAGACCGACACATGAATACAAGACTGCAGCCCTAATGACACCGACATAATATACTGATGCATGAAATGAGACCACAACACACATGGTATAAATAGCACCCATATGACCGACTTTGCTCTATTGACTCTGAAGATGACTAATCCACACAGGTTGTCAAAATGTCAGTCACCAACAACAGTCCTTCTCAGGACTACACTAACCCGGATAATCACTCGATCTACTGCAAACATTCAAAAGTGTATTGTACAATTATGTTAATTAGGCTGCTGTCACTCGGCTGTGCCATTGCTGTGTAGTGGCTGTAGACTTACGAGGACATGGTGAGTGATTCATAATTTGTGGTACATTTTTGACACTTTTTGGTACTTTTCTGAATAAAGAACAAGCATGGGATGGTTTGCATATCCAGGTAAGACTTAAAGCACAAGATGTTGGAATCATTGACTTAGCCATCTCCAGACATACTGTGGTTCTGACATGTCTTGTCAAATGTTCTGACCTATCATGAAATCTTGTCTGGATCTCTCTGCTTTATTTGATAATCAGAAAAGTGTCATAAGAGTGTTAAAAAATCTCTAGCATTAGCAATGGTAGTAGGCACTGTGCTGTAAACTATTAAAAAAGTTCATGAATGTTTAAGGGAAAGTTTGACATCATCATTTTGCTTCCCAAAATGAAATGTTGTGTTGTTCATGATTGACATTGGTCCTTCTGGACAGGATTCATGCATTATTACTGTAACAAAGAAAGCAGTTCATGCAAGAAATTGTTTTAAAATATGAAATTACACATCTCTCATAAATTGATGAAGCCAAATCATTAACTGTTATAAATAATCCATTATTATTTGAAACTAAGATTTTCAACTAGCTACAAACACTGCTACCTTTTTATTTCTGTTTAGAGAGTTCTGATCACAAATTGACATCCTACACATGCCAATTTGAAAGCAGTGATCGAGTTTCCTCAAATTTAAAATGTTCCTCAGTTCCAAGTTGGACCTGGATCTTGTGAGCAGTGGTTGTTTATAGGCTTGCTACAGTGTATTTCTTGTAATTTTATAGCAGTTGTTCCATGCTTTCCGATTTAGCTTTGACTCAGGTTTGAAGGGAAAAACAGCACTATGATAGCAATGACATTAACTGACAGCACTGTCTCTCTCTCTCTCTCTAGCTGCACCCTATAATTATATAAGATCTATGTGCTGGCCAAGGTTTGGGCTGTTGATCCAGTTCATTCTATATTAATTTTATTAATTCTTGATTCATTTACTCCATGCAGGAGATACAAGAACAGAGGATGACACAGACCTCTCAGCAGACACACTATCCAGGTTACTGTGTTTAGTATTTAATATCTATCTATCCTCCTTCCTACCTACCTACCTACCTACCTACCTGTCTGTCTGTCTGTCTGTCTGTCTGTCTGTCTGCCTGTCTGTCTGTCTGTCTATCTATTTATCTTTCTATCTAATAAACTATGTAGATACATCGTTCAAAGATCTGTAATAAACTAGACAGTTGTTTTTGAAGGATCTCATACATTTGACATAGATCTGATATCTGTTACAAAGATTTCATATGGTTTTTAAATTAACAAAACCAACTTTCTAAGAAAGATTGTTAATAATCCTATTAAACAGGAAGTTCCGGCATAAAAGCCTAAGCTCCGCCCCCTTTTTCCAAGGTTACCGAGTGTGCGAGTTCAAATTTTGAAACAAATAATGGCGGATAGCCGTCTTTGACTTTGTGGAAACGTCAACTAATGTGAATTCAAGATTTTGCTGATATAAAACTCTTAGCTGCTGTCTCACGAATTGATAATGATAAGAAATAAAAGGTAACAAAGAAAGAAAATAAACATAATTTATCTTCTTACATATATGAATAAAATGAATGAAACTGCTAGTAGGGAAACGGGAATTGAACAAAGCCGTCAGTTTGAATTTGCCGTTGTTTATACTGTCCCTGTCCTTCATTTTACCTGTGCTGGCTTGTGCTTTCATTTTTACTGTCCCTGTCCCTTTATTGTTCCAGTGACTGTCATTGCCCCAGGCCTTTCTTTTTCACTTGATAATATTAGTGATCTTGAAACAAAGTTCATAAGAGCAGTTGTTTTTTTGTTGCATATAAACAGGAGCCTGATTTTACGAGCGTCGGTGTGTAATATAAGCAGCATTACCGTTGACTTTTAGGAGAAAGGCTTGTTTACATTGATGTTTTTGCTGATGGATTTGGAATTTGCTGGTTCTGTACCAGAGATGAGAAGAAACCAGAAAATAATTATGAAAACTAAAACTGTAAGTCATAACCCAGAAATAAAAGTCAGAACAAGGACATGTACTTGATTTTCTGATAACTGATGAAGACAAAATCATACCCTATAGCTAATTATGCAATGTTCGGTCATCTATTTGACTTTGCGATTACATGTATATAATACATTGTATAACGTGTATACTGTTTTCCATTATTTTACCATTGAAATCTATAGTCCCTGTCTCAAGATTGCAGTAGTTTTCCTTTGTTTGGTTGGATGTTCTTGTGACCAAGAGTTTTCATCAGTATTGAAATCAGAACCCTAAAATTATCGGCTTTAGCAAATTTGGTAAATTTTGTGGGACTCTATCGTATATTGGTTGAACTCTGCTTACCATTTACAATCATATAATATGAAACTAAGCTTTTCTGTAGCTATTGAAATTGTCAGATTCGTTTATGCGACATAAATTGTGCAAAATAGCTGCAGACAACTTTTTTGCCGATTGAAGGTCACAATGTGAAAAGTTGAGCGGCTATTCAGCAAATGTTATTCATTTTCTTCAATTGTGTGAAGCTTAGTAATAAATAATTATATGGACTAACTAACCTGCTAATGTTATGTTTTAGTTTATTGTAGATCAGAAAGCTGCAGAAAGTGATAAACTATATTGAATATCAAAAACACAAGTGAGCCTTCTTGTCGCTGGAATTACTTCAAATAATTTTGTGTTCAATGATAAAAACAAACTGTTTATTACTTACTTTTTCTCTGTCTTTTTTGTTGTAGTAGCAGTTACTGTGACACATTCCAGATGACCAATTTCTGTGTAGAAATTTTCCTTTTCTTCACGTAATCTAAACGACAATAATTTGGGATAAATTGTAGATAATGTGCGAGAGCATCGATAAGTCAGTTTTTGTGTGACAGAATCAGTGCATGCAATAAATATCAAATGCTAAATTACAAATAAAAACAGGTCCAACTGATTTGAATGTACTCACCATTAGCCTCTTTGATATTATGAATATGTTTGATTTAACAACCCTCGAAAAGTTGACCTGGAGTTTCATCAATACAGCAGAGGATAGTTTGCATTTACATGCCAAGTGAAGGCAATAGTTGGAGAAGCGAGCGCAAAGATATTCACTTGACTGTGGATGATTGACTTGTAACTGAGCCAGACAATGGCCTGACCAACTTCTTTTATACCAGAACTTCCTGTTTAAATGCTACTGAAATAAACTGTACAGAACATAAGATAATTATTGGTGTGCTTCTGTCTCTGCTTTATGGGTTTTTGTGGCAATCAAATACTTGTGGTAGTGCAGCCAACTGATTTTTTCTGTGTTGCCCCAACAGAGACATTGCTGATATTATCAGTGCCATGTATGGAGATAATCCTCCTCAGATTCTGCTAATGGGCCACAGGTACATTGTACTGTATGACAATATTGGTTAGATTATAAACAGTAACAGACATCTTTCACCAATAGAATTTGTTAAACTATTGATATGTTCTTAAAATTTAAAACTACAGATGTTTTCAACCTATTGGTCCAAAACATTTGTAGTTCTAAAATTGTAAGAACATACCAATAGTTTAACATAAACAGTATTTTTGGCATGGACTTACTCAATGACTGTGACAGTATTGTGTTACATGGATGACAGTGGTACATGTAGTGTTGTGTTAGAGGGATGACAGTGACAGTGTTGTGTAACAGGGAAGGCAGTGACAGTGTTGTGTTTCAGGGATGGCAGTGCCAGTGTTGTATTACAGGGAATGCAGCGACAGTGTTGTGTTACAGGGATGACAGTGACAGTGTTGTGTTTCAGGGATGACAGTGACAGTGTTGTGTAACAGGGAAGGCAGTGACAGTGTTGTTTTTCAGGGATGGCAGTGCCAGTGTTGTGTTACAGGGAATGCAGTGCCAGTATTGTGTTACAGGGATGACAGTGGTAGTGTTGTGTTACAGGGATGACAGTGACAGTGTTGTGTAACAGGGAAGGCAGTGACAGTGTTGTGTTTCAGGGATGACAGTGACAGTGTTGTGTTACAGGGAATGCAGTGCCAGTGTTGTGTTACAGGGAATGCAGTGCCAGTGTTGTGTTACAGGGAATGCAGTGCCAGTGTTGTGTTACATCGATGACAGTGATAGTGTTGTGTTACAGGGAATGCAGTGCCAGTGTTGTGTTACAGGGAATGCAGTGCCAGTGTTGTGTTACAGGGAATGCAGTGCCAGTGTTGTGTTACATCGATGACAGTGACAGTGTTGTGTTAAAGGGATTATGCAGTGCCAGTGTTGTGTTACAGGGAATGCAGTGCCAGTGCTGTGTTACATCGATGACAGTGACAGTGTTGTGTTACAGGGATGACAGTGACAGTGTTGTGTAACAGGGAAGGCAGTGACAGTGTTGTGTTTCAGGGAAGGCAGTGCCAGTGTTGTGTTACATGTACAGGGATGACAGTGACAGTGTTGTGTTACAGGGAAGGCAGTGCCAGTGTTATGTTACAGGGAAGGCAGTGATAATGCTGTGTTACAGGGATGACAGTAACAGTGTTGTGTAACAGGGAAGGCAGTGACAGTGTTGTGTTTCAGGGAATGCAGTGCCAGTGTTGTGTTACAGGGAATGCAGTGCCAGTGTTGTGTTACAGGGATGACAGTGACAGTGTTGTGTAACAGGGAAGGCAGTGACAGTGTTGTGTTTCAGGGATGGCAGTGCCAGCGTTGTGTTACAGGGAAGGCAGTGACGGTGTTGTGTTACAGGGAAGGCAGTGATAATGCTGTGTTACAGGGATGGCAGTGAGAGTATTGTGTATACTGTAACAAGGATAGCCATCCATTACATGGCTTCTTACAATCGCTTATAATTTCCTATTATAGTATGGGTGGTGCAATAGCAGTCCATATTGCTGTACATGGTCTCTTACCATCACTTATTGGTCTGGCGGTCATCGATGTAGTGGAAGGTAAAATAAATGTTAATTGGTTATGTTGAACATTTAAGTAAGCTTACTGAGAGCAACAGTAAAACATAAAACAGCAGGAGAATTAATTAAAATAATACAGTAAATAAATTGATGTAACTTGTGTTCAGGAGATTGCAAATTCTACCACAATCGTCATGGGAAAATTTATTAATTTTATGGTTATCAAATTTTGAAGAAAGATCACTAAATAACTGTGGAAATTTTCACTATTCGGCTTGTGTTACTACTGACAGTTATCTCTTGTTTCCCCAAACTTGTATGGTATGTAGTCCATTCTGTAATTATCTGTCAGTTTGTACAATAAACTTTCAAATCTAATTACTTCAGAGAGAACTTTGATATTGAATGATTGAGATGTTTGAGTGGCTGAAATATTTGATTTGTTGAACAAAAGGATGCAACTGACCGATTGGTTGGTTGTTTATAATTACCATAAATTATTTTAGGAACAGCACTGGAAGCACTGTCATCCATGCAGAGCTTTCTAAGAAGCAGACCAAAACATTTTAAATCACTGGAGGAAGGAATTGAATGGAGGTAAGTTGGTCAATATTTTATGTCTGAAAGGTAATTTGTAATTATACATGTACTATGATGAACAGAGAAGATAAGATTTATTATATACCTGTATGTGTCATACACCTTAGGGTTTGCACCATTAGCCTCATTGTCACTGTCTGTGAAGATGGCTATTGATAAATTCTTTACTACCAAAACAATATACAGTTAGTTAGTCATGTGTAAGGAATATCACAGTGCACATGTATACACAATTACTCCACACAATACTCTATATCTTTATATATTTTTTGTATAATTATTATTCAATTTCATGTTGCAACTCTGACCAAAGAAGGAGCTTAAAGCCTGCCACACATGAGCTGATTTTTTGTCGGGAGTCTGCTTATTTTTTTTATCAGAGTCAAATTTGTCGAGCTGCAAGTTCACAACATGTGGACCGATGTTTTGTTGGGACTCTATCCATTTTTAGTTGCTACCAAATAATCATCTCATGTGTGTTAGTTCCCGGCAAGCCACAACAAAACCAGAGTAAACTTTTAATGGGCAGCAGGAAGCTGTGTTCCTGACAAATTATCAGTGACTGCCACACACGAGATGACAAGGTCTGTCAGGACATCAGAAAATCAAACATGTTTGATTTCATCCGACAAACTCAGATTTTTGTCTGGACTTGTCAGGAACATCCTACACGAGCCAATTTTCAGTCTGTGACAAAAAATTGGCTGTCTCCTGACCGAAACAATCAGCTCATGTATAGTGGGCTTAAGCTTTGATAACATTTTCACCTTCATTTTAGTTTAACAAATACTGGCTTTAGAAGAAACAAGTGATGCAGAAAATGATAAATTCTTACTGCATATTTTCCCAGTATCCGAAGTGGCCAGGTTTCTAATGTGGAATCAGCCAAAGTATCTGTTGGTGGTCAGCTTACTCTGTAAGTATTTACATGGAAGCACATCATTATAATTTTACGTCATTATGCATCTATATTTGAGTGGAATATCTTCACCTATTCAGTGACTACTAATGACTGTCGCTTTCAAACACAAGTAATTTACATGTGTCAAATATTCTAGCCCACCACAAGTGACATACTAATTGAGTATGCTATAACCAGAACACAGTCCTGAGCAAGCCTCTAGTGTATAAGGTTTCATTTTTGAAGTGTCATGAAAGAGAGACTAGGCAAACAGCTAAACATCCCTGCAGCCTGCGGCTGTGCACTAAAATCAAGTCAGAAAGAAATCTGTTTACCCTACCTTTACCGGGATTTTTTACAGCACACAAACTACAGGCTGCTTCATTTCCTTATTTGTATGAATGTTAGCAACACTACCAAATTTTGATCTGCTTATTTTAATAAGCAATTACTTAACATTAATTAAATAAATTAAATTAAAAGCAGTCAATTAGTTAATAAATAAATAAATTAGTTAGTCAATTAATGAATGAATTAAAAGTAGTATATAATGCAACTGTAGGTAATAATTTATTAGTGATTTCAAATTGCCCTAATTTATCAAAATTGATCATAAGTTTCAGATATAAGTTTTAGTCATTGAAAATTACAATTATTTAAGAGCAAAAATACCAAAACAGAAACCAGAACCAATTACTCAAAACATGGTTGCTATGGCAACATCATAGATGGTAAGCTAAGATTGACACATTAAATTGTCTACAGATACATTTCAGAAAAAGTGATAAGTTTCATGCTAATAGCTTTATCCATGTTTAAATAACATCGGAAAATGTTTTAGGGGCCGGGCTGTGCAATCCTCACAAGTTCACACATATGCTTATACTTTCTAATGTTGTTGGAGATAAACAGCCATATTAAAACTGAACATTTTCAGATGATTAAAGTCATGTTTTGGTTGGCCACCTAATAATGAGATCTCATGCAGTGGAACCTCCATAACAATCCTTTTAGAACAACCTTTTACATCTGTTAGGTGGCCAGAACAATAATTAGTTATATATCGTAATCATTCTGCAATAAAGTGCAGCTTTTAATAGTAAATATTAAGCTAGAGTGAAATTTCCATTGTATTGCAATTGGTAGTTTTTGTGGTTTCCACCCTTCGTACTTATTCTTTAAATGCCCCCCTCCCCCGTCATTGCACTAGTTCTCCTCTTCCAATGAAAGACGAAAGGTGCACTGAAATAAATCGTGTAAATTTATTGCTGAAATTACACCTTGATTTTCTTCTAGTGATGAAACATACACAGCTGGCGCACAAACACAACCCTGCCCAGTTTGGACATCTGACCCCATCAGTGAGGAGGGGGAGGAACAACTGAACTGTGAAGAAGATCCTAGTTCAAGTTCAACAACAAAAGAATCTACAAGATCAGAACCTCCAGTGAAACAGCAGGTTAAGTTGTATTTCAGTCTGTATCTTTGTGGGCAAGTTGTGATCTGCACAGGTGAATGGTCTGATTAAATTAATGTACTTTTGCACTGCTGATACAGTGCTAACCTCCTCCACTGCCAACTATGTTGTTACATGTAACTTGAGCTACTAAAACTGAAAATGATGGCGACTGATAGACATTAGTCACTCACATTACTTGTCAGACACGACCTCTGAGCTACCTGCGAAGGAGGCTAATATAGCAGAAACTTTCTGTAATGAAAACTTGAGAAAAGGTCCCTTTTGCCTGGTGTACACTAGCAATGGAGACGGAAGTAGAGATGGAAGTGGAAGCACCAGTGTTTATATGGACTCTGGTGCTTCCACTTCCGTGTCCGCTTCCGTCTCCGTCACTAGTGTAAACCAGGCTTTTGAAAGCAACTCCCAATGAAATTTCTCTTCTTCCTAAATTTATTAGCACAAGTGAATTAATTTAATAAAATAATTATTTTTGTAAATTTTTGATTACGAATCAGTATTTCTTTTTTATAACAGACTACTAGAAGATATGTGTGGAGAATAGATCTGTCAAAAACAGAGTGTTACTGGGAAGGTGAGAAGAAATTGGAGAAATCTCTGTATTCATTGATTTGTTTAATTTCTAACCACTGCTAATTCAAAACAACATTTTCATTTCAATGTTGCAGGATGGTTTAAAAATATGTCACAGCTGTTTCTTTCTTGTCCTGTGCAAAAGTTACTTCTCATTGCAGGTAAGAATGCTAACCCGAGATCTAACCTTATATGGTGCTGGTTGAGAGGCCTGGGGCATGGGATAGTAATTAATAATAATTGTAATCACAGTTGCTGTTGAACGGAGCAAGCCAGCGACACTAATCGTAATGCTAGAAGAAATTGAAATTCGACCAATAGGAAGTTCGGATCATTGTTTTTCTGTTTGTTTGTCTGAATGATTTTGAATGATATACTAAACAAAGCACACAGGTGGGACTGAAGTTTTCAAATGATGATCGACAGCGAAAGATTGAAGTAAAGGACAAACCAAATAGAGTTTGCAGTTGAATATGGATGGCTGTTTTGGAAAACCATTTATTATATATGAACAGTGCGCTCACCGCATGTTGGCTTATATATTCAATGAATAAATTGGCTGAAGATGAACTGAACCATAAAAACAACATTCCTCACACGTGCAGCCTAACAGAACTACTGCAGCCGCAGAATACTGAACAGTGAGTTGTTATGAGTAATTGCAAGTAACTGTGTCCAAATGCATTTGCTCGATTTTGAACACTAAAAAACTATTTTAACGGGGCACTCGCTGAGTGTTCGCTTGTATATTCGACGAAAAAATCAGTTAAAGATGAACTGAACCACATGTCAACAGACTGAACACGACATTGCTCACAGGTGCAACCCAGCATAATCACTGCCACTTTAGTACAGCGACATGGCGGCCAAAGGCCAAGCCAAATTTCCAGTGTAATCCATCTAGTTTTGCTACACATCCAAGTTAAACTCACTTTCAATGGTTTATCAAGCCGACATATTCTAATTGGCACAAGTTTGTTGATTTTCATGACTCACCGGTGGGCCAGCGGGATACACGAAAGGTTTGTGGGGAAGAAACATCCAAAAGTCTGAATCAAGACACCCCATCATCAACATAACGTTTACAGGACGAGTTGAAAAACAGAACCCTAAAACATATACGACACAACTTCAGAAAATTCATACTTTCGATTTAAGTCTTTTTCATGACCTGACGTCATATGCATTTACTATCTATAAATTTACGTCTTTTCTCTACATTTTTACCACAGAGGATTCTCATCGAGACAACTAGATCTGCATCTATATATATTTTCTTCATCCTTCATTCTTCACCTGAATTAAATGCCAACACTTAATCGAAAATTGCAATGAAATGATTGTATGCAGTGCTATGAATTCATGTTAGCAAATTAAGGTATTTATGTAATTGCATTAACCCTTTTGAGTTCTGAGTATTAAATTTCCTGATACAACTAAAATAAAGCGAGAAAAATAGCCTCCACACACACTTCAAATAAAATAGAGCATATATATTGGATTTTACCAATTGGACTTTTAAGTTTTTCCATATAAATCGTAATAAGCATTACTGTAAGTCTTAAACTCCAATTACAGTTTCTATTGTGCATCCCTGCAGGTGTTGATAGACTGGACAGAGATCTAACCATTGGACACATGCAAGGTAATGCTCTGAACTCACCTTATAATGAGCAACCATGTCATGTAAACTACCATCACAGTACTGTTACTTGTGATGTGTTGACAGACTGGATAGAGATTCATTGGACAAGTGCAAGGTAATGCTCTGAACTCACCTTGTAATGAGCAGCCACGGTATCGTGTACACTACCATCACGGTACTGTTATTTGTGATGTGTTGATAGACTGGATAGAGGTTCATT